>MU225529.1:173240-203986 GCA_018584345.1 Thuja plicata
CCCGAGAAGGTTCCATAAATCTAGCCATTAAGGCCGACTACCCTTAGCATTTAATTATTTTTCACTTTTATTACAAAAGGGTCGGCTTTAAATATTTACAAAACATGAGATTTGGTAGCCCAACTTCCGGAAGCCATAACTTTTGAACCGTAGCTCCGATTGGCTATTATAACCACTTTCCAGAAAAGGGAGATCACGATCTACAGTGCTTAACTTGCGAAACACCAGTTAGTCGGGGGTTCAACCTTGATCCGGAGCCTCTAAGGTCCTGAAAATTGAGCTCAAAGGTTTTGCACCCTAAAATCTCAACAGTAAATCCTTAATAACTTCGCCAATACAGATGATCTAGCAATGAAATTCAACTGGCATTCTTATATGACTAAGATGAACCTTCACCTAGAAAATTAGAACATTCTGAGTTCAAACGACCATCTTACTAAAAATAGTAAGTTTCCAAAAATAACAGCTTTGTACAAAATAGCCCTTATTGAATAGAAAAACACATATTTTTGGGTGATGCAAGATTGCCCTTACACCTAGGATGCTCCTGCATCACAAATCCACACAGTTATCATCGCAATTTCCTTGCGACCAAACCAAGCTAATGGAAAAGTGAATTCCACTAATAAAATCTCCTTTCAACAACCACCATACTCTATCAAGGAATCTCAAGAAGAGACCAATGCAACCAAGTTTATTAAATCTATATAAATATATGTGTATACAAGGAAATTATCAGCCAACAATTATCCACAAAAACATTAAATCATTAGAGGGTTAGCATCCAAAATTCAAATGAGATAAAAGCAAGCATGAAAACACAAAATTATCCTTATATCATCGGATAGAGCTAAAACAGATGCACCCAAGAGGCTTGTTTGATTTTCTCTCTTATGGAGGTGTGAATGTGCTCTCTCAAACACAATATCAAGACTTCCCCAAGTAAAAACATGATAAAGATTTTATTCCAATGCAACAAGGATGGATGGGAGAAGGATTCAAGAACTATTTGGATCAACTAGTCTCAAAACCTCTCAAATGATTAAGCTACTATGAAATTGAAATGCAAAACAAGAAGGAAACTATGATTGGTTTTACCAAATGATCCTAGCATGTAACATCTAAATGATTTAAGCTTGAAAATACTGAAACTAGCAATGAGAACTCTAACACTATTCTAGCATTATAACAATAGCAAAGATGAGTGAGTGATGGAATGCAGAGGAAGGCCTCTTTTATATAATTGAAAAGGAAATGGACGGTTGAGATTAAGAGGTGGAAAGGAGATGAGTGGATAAGATTGAGGATTAGGTTGGAAAAGTCAAAGGGGATTGTGCACATGATTAGAGGTAAATTACCTTTTAATCAAGGTTAGGGGATTATTAGCAAGAGGTGGGATTCAGAGGGAATAAAGTGGGTTTAAATAAAGTGTTTTTATCAAGTTTAGAGGAATTTAGCCTTATGGAGGGATTTTAATACATGTGGATTTATTAAAAAGGGGGATTTTTGAGGGAAATATATTTAAATAAAATACATTAGGATAGTATTTATAAAATATGTAAATGCCATAGATGAAACTATTTAATTAATTTAATTAAATAGTTAGATGAAAAAAAGGGAATTTAATATTAATATTTTTTTGGACGTCTACATTTTGCCCCTCTTTGACATGGCGTCGCAAGTGACATTGCGTCAAAGACAAGAAAAATAAGTTTCCCTAGAGAAAGTGAGCTTCTAGGATTTGCGCCGAAGCGACGATGGTAAGAGGTCGTGTCCCATCGAGAAAAGGATGCAACAAGAGAAATGTGTGTGGGATTTTATCGAAAAGAGAAAGTGCAAGAGGAGAAGGGAGAAGAGTAAATAAATATAATCCTTCCAAAAATGCAAGATGCAAAATGAGTATGAATGCAACTAAGAATGTAGACGTGGGACTTGGGGAGTCAATTGTGTTAAAAATATGGAGAGCACATCCAGTTTTGATATTGCAAAAGGAGGTATGCATCAGATGTTAGAAAAAATAGATGTCAAGATTCCTTTGCGTGGACAAGATGCTCAAAAAAAGCACACTGAAAAAGACACATGCATCAGTAGCCACCAGTCACAACACACCAATATATAGCAGACCAAGGTATTGGTGAGTAGGTTTTAACTGACACAAAAAGATAAAATCAATAAAAGGGCTTCATGACCAAGCAGTCATTCAGTCCAAATTTATTGCCATGAACAAGATTGTGTGAGTAAGGATTGATAAGCCGATACTAAAAGGATGCATCCTGACGGGCAAGGATTGGATTTGATTTGATTGAGATATTTTTCATAAAAAGCTATGAAAAGAATGGGGAGCAAGGAGAGCCAGTCTCAAAATTGATTTGGTGAAAACATGATTACAGTCGTAGGAGTCAAAACGTCACTAAAAGGGGAAAACGTAGCAATGCAGAAGGAAAGAAAGTTTTATTGCAATTTTTGAAGGATATTTAAATTTTTAATATTTTTAAGTTTTTTTTTTATGTTGTCCAAGCGTCTATTTGCCAATTTTTCACTAGGACAACCATTTTTCAGCTTCTTTTTCTTCTTTTTTGAGATTTTTTTAGGACTTTTTATACTTTTTGATGGATTTTCTTAGAAATTGGAGTATACCTCCATGTCCTCAGGCATAGAAGCGCCTAGGGTGAATGATTTTGATGGGATCATTCAAAGGATCTCCTTCAGGAGTGGAGAGTTGATATGCCCCACAACCGAAGCATGCAGTGATAACATGACGGCCCTGCCAGGTGACTTCAAATTTTCTCTTCTTTTCACAATATGTGCCCACCTTTTGATTCTCTTTAAGGACTAGATCTCCCACCTGGAATTGTCGTGGGAGAATATTTTTGTTGTATCTTCTATTAAGGAAGTTTTGATATACAATCAGGTGATCATATGCATGTTGGCATTTCTCATCTAACAGTTCCAATTGCGTAAGTGTGCCATACGATAGTCTTCATTTGTAATCATGTCTTTGAGTGACACACACAATGATGGTAGTTCAACCTTAATTGGTAAGACCACTTCAACGCCATAGACTAGGGAATACAGAGTGGTGCTTGTGGGAGTGCGGTAGGAAGTATGATATGCCTAGAGGGTGGTGTTAATTTGGAGATGCTAGTCATGACCAGTATCATTAACAACCTTTTCGAGGATCTTGAGAATGGTTTTATTGGTTGCCTCAGCTTGGTCGTTACCTTGATGAAAATAAGGACTAGAAAAGTGGTGATGGATATGGAGGCGCGCACACAAATCCTTGACGTGTTGATTTTGAAATAGTGTTCCATGATATGTGAAGATAGTGGAGGGTTGTCGAAGTGTCAGACAATGTGGTAGAGGATGAACTTTAAGATTTGGACCTTGGTAGTGAGGGTGAGTGGAATTTCTTTAACCCACTTTGTAAAATACTTCATTGCTGTCATTATATACTTATGTCCTTTAGAAGAGATGGGAGAGATCTTACCAATGAGGTCTAAACCCCAATAAGAGAAGGTCCAAGGAGGCGCAATAGGACAGAGGTCTTGCGTAGAGGCATGAATCAGATTAGCATGTTGTTGACATAGTAGGCACTTCTTGACAAACTCACAGATATCGTGTTCCATTGTTGGCCAATAATATCCTTCTCATAAAATTTGTTTGGCTAGGACCATGCCACTTGTGTGGGAACCACAAATTACAGCATGTACCTCTTGCAAATCCTTGGTAGCCTCATTTTCATCTAAACATGTAGAGAGTACACTGTGATAGCCTCAACAATAAAGGGTGTTGGCTAAAATGGTGTAGCGGGAAGCTCTTCAAATAAGGTTTTTGCATTTGTTTGTGGTGAGATGAGGAGAAATGATATCATTCTATAGGTAATCTTGGATATCATGGTACCATGGGGACTAGGGACCAACCAAGACACATACACAATTTGATTCTTCATTCTCATAAGCGGGAGCATGGAGTTTCTCAACTAAGAATTTTTACTGTGTAGAGTCATGAGCGATCTCTAAAAGGGAGCCAATTGTAGCCATTGCATCAGCAAATTTATTTTTTAGTTGTGACACTTGCGTCATTTGTAAGTGAAGAAAATGCTCTTTCATCTTGTCTACCATCTCCTTATATGGCATCATCTTGTCATCTTTTGTTTGATACTCATCCAAGACTTGGGTGATGATGAGTTGGGAATTTTCGAAGACATGTATATATGTGATGTTCCATTCTATAGCCATGCAGAGTCCTGCGACTAGTGCCTCATATTGTGCAATATTGTTCATGCAGGGGAATCCCAATTGGAATGACATAGGGATGTAGTCACCTCGAGGTGTGACAAAAAGTATTATTTCCTCTGCACCCTAGGCTGTGTAGTGTTGATGGGACTTTGTGACTGGTTCTGCCAATAGTGATAAGTTGTCACTGGGTACCAAGGTACCGGCCAACTAAGCCTATAAAGGTTTTCCAGAGAATGAATTCTCCTAACCTTCAAGCACCTGGTTGTTGGGTCTCGATGGTGCAGGGAAGCTAAGTTGGGCAGGTGACTGTTTGTTTGAGGGGATAGCTGCTTTTACTCTTCTTCTTTGGAGATTTTAGTAATGGGTCGAGGTTTCCTACAAGCATGTTATGTTTACCAAATAAATTGCAAAAGATAGACCAAAGTTAGAGTTTATTACTTCTACTTATAGTTATACAACATATTTCAAATATCAACAATGCTCCAATGTAAGATATTAAATACTAAATACGTACAGAACCAATGATTCATACATATTCAATAGCAAGAGAAAATGAGATCATTAATCTAAACAAAACATTAGAGCAAAGGATATTAGAAACATACAACACAAAAGGGCATCACTAATTGCAGAGATCAGAACAACACATAACACATAGCCATAAGATGTCCTTCCTTCTTCATTAACGCAAATGGTTCCAGCATCACTAGTGAATACAATCATGGCTCCAAGGGAGAATTCTAAACTATCAAGAACAACTGAGCATTGAGCTCCTGCAACTACTAGAATTGAAAAAGCTATCTTCTATTACTTGCTGGACTGCAAAATCATCTATTTTTTTTACCCTTGTTATGAGGTCAGACTTCTTATTTATACACATGTTTTGACCTAAAACTAACCTAATCTAATTGTACACTCAACATATAGAATACATTATCCTATGGCCAGTACTACCTATGTGTGTGAATTAGTGCACATGTTATTTGCAACATGACATTTCAATAGATCATTATATTAGTGCCACTTCAATAGATCATTATATTAGTGAAAACTTATAAAAAGAAAGGGTTTGAAGCTAACCACTAAAACTGATCTATTGCTTCCTATCTAGGAGGAGTTTGAAGAATTCCATAATAATGCCCTCAAATTATGCACAAATCAGTGACATATACAACCTAAGAATGGAAGATTTGAATGAAAAGTAATCTAAATGCTCACTAAATATGCATATTAACTCTAAAAATGTAGATAATAAAAATGCATAATATTAAATCTAAGATGCAATATGGATTCACAAGTAATATAAACATCATAAAAATTCTTTTAACTCTAAAAATTAAGGCCCATTTGAGCTCAAAAACTCATTCTATTTATAGAAGAAATGTGGAGAGAGAGGGGGGACAAGGGTCATTAATGGAGGTGTAAAAACTATTAATGAGGTGTAAGAGGAATTAATGCCAAAGGCATTAATGAGATATGGGCTTGAGGAATCTCCATTAATGATGCATTAATGAGAGAAATTTAAGAGGCATGGTGAGGGGTGTAAGTCCAGGCTTGAGAAAGTGGACTTAGAGGAAGCCAAGCTTGAGAAATTTGACTTTCTCATGTGGGTTGAATTGCTAATCATAAAATTAGGAATGTGACATCATTAGGAAGTGGGTTAGGATAGGATTAAGATTAGGCCCTGGCTTAGCATGGGGGGAATAGGTTAGGATGGGTTTGAACCCATGGTTAAGATGGTTGAGATAGGTTAGGTTAGGGGTTAAAGGAAATATTAATGAAATGAATTATAATTAATATATTCATTCAAAAATAGGGAAATTAATTATTTAAGCTTTTGATTGCTTTATATAGTTAATTAGGACTATAGCCAGCTAATTAGATTAATTTTGGCTAGAAGAGAGGCTTTTGCAAGTGATTAGATATAATTAGGATTTATTTAATTCCTTTTAAATTAATTACCTTAGCTATGTTTTGATTTGAATTGATTTGATTTGATTGGCTTAGGTGATTAATAAAATTTAGTGATTAGATCACTTAGAAGATTAAATCTGATTTGAATGAATTATGCCAATCGATTGAAGAGTTGTCTGGACATAATTAGGGGTATGATCACACTTAGGGAAAATAGGGTCTATAGTCAGAGCAGACCAAATTAGGGTGGTTATATTTTCCCCTCTTTGAATAGATGTGCAAGCAACACATTTGATTCAAAGAAAGTTTTTAATGTTTGACTTCAGAAAGATTGAGAATTTTTCTCATGATCGAATGAAATTCTTGATGAGATCAATCTCGCACTTGATTGAACTAAACTGATAGAATTGACTTTGAACTTGATCGAAAAAAGGTCAATAAGAAAAGATCTTAAAGATACCAATTGTGAACTTGGTTGTCATCCAAAAATTGATAATACTGATTTCGAACTTGGTTGTCGTCCAAAAGTCAGTATGAAGCTGCCAGGAGCTTAATAAGAACCTAAGAAAAAAAGTAGACATAGGATATCCAACTTGTGACAACCGAAGCCTTCGATCCAACAGTTCCAACTTAGTCAAGGAGCCAACATGCCTTTAGTTTTTGATAATGAAGTTGCTTTTAATGTTGTTTTGAGAAAGAATTTGATTGATGATAGTGTGATCATTCCCCTCAGGAACAAAATTGAAGGAAAAAGAATAAAATCCCTCATATCACTTGCATGGAATGGTTAGGTCAAGAAAGAATGGATTAGAAGAAGTGAAGAAATGGGGGTGTGTTAAGAATAAACACACGAGAACCAAGTTAATGACATGAAAATGTGAGTGGTGGGACTGAGAAAATGATGTCGGACCAAGATGTTGATGATTAATGTGCGAGTTGACAGATTTTTGGAACAGATGGAGTAATTTTGCATTTTCAGGAGTTGTCTCAAAAATTTTACTGTACTATTTAAAATGCCTTAGGCACCTTCGATTTGGTTCCCGATTGATAAAAAAGAGAAGAGAAATGGAGTTTCAATTGTCGGGGAGGAGTTTCAGAACCCCTAAATAGCTCAAAAGGCCAATATATATCTCAAAAATCACTCTCTTACTATTCATTTTCACTTTAAACCATAGTAAATTTGAGAGCTATACAGAGAAGATGGTGGTTCGGATCAAGAAGCATTGTTTTGAGTTCAGCCATCGACATCAATGCTTGAACGACTACGCACCTTTGATAAGTACTTGTAAAACTATCTCATGAATTTCATAATTTTCATTTTCATGCTTTCTGGTAGTTTTTATAGCCATTTGAATTTTGGGTCAAATCTGGGATTCTAGATCGCACCCTATTGAACCCGTGTCACATCTGGATTTTCCTAGATCACACCCTATTGTCCAGGATTCCTGCATCGCATCCAATATTTTTTGGATCGCATCCTGTTTGCCCCATTTTGCATTTGTATGCTACAGTGTACAATAGGAAATTAGGGTTGTGTTGTACCCTATTTTTTAGGATCGTACCCAGTTTTTAGGTTCGTATCCAAGATTTCCTAGATCGCACCGAGCATTCTCCATCGCATCCTATTTTTCCAAGATCGCATTTGCAAAAAGAGATCACACCATGTATATCCAGGATCACATCTCATTTTTAGACTTGGGATTTTTTTCAACTGTGAACCATCTTCTTTCTACGGACCTTGAATCACTTAGCTGATTATTTTTCTGCATTGTTGTCATAGAGAGAGCACTGATTTATCTTTGTGAATTGCTATCTTTGTATAAAATAGGTCAATTTTGAGGTAGTATCATTTTGAGGGACATATCCAGGGTGTGGTCTTGCCTTGGTCCAACAGCTAACGGATGATGAGTGGGACATAGTGGCCCATGTAGGATTATGATCACTGATTGATTTACCTGATATAGGGGTAAATTGAGGGTTGTTGACTACTCTTACCGAGAGATGGCACTCAGAGCACAACACCTTCCATCTCCCAACCGAGGAGATGAAAGTCACACCAGAGGACATGAGGCAGATAGTTTGAGTGCCACTGATGGGTTGTGAGGTGCATTTTGAGGCAACTTTTTTCGTTGCCATTGGTGCAGCTCGTTGTTTCTTTGCCGATAATACTATTTCTCAAAGACATATTTCATGGGATTACATGTGAGATCACTATGATCATCTATCTGTATACTTGGCAGGACTGATCGGTGGCATCCTGATGCCAGACAGAGGACAACATGGTTTTCTTGTAGGATGGGTGGATATGCTAGAGCATATGGTTGTTTCAGGATGTAAATTCACCTAGGATAGTTTTATTCTTACCCACATGTATAGGGAGTTCCATGAGATTGTTTATCAGTATACCTGGAGCATGACTGTAGGGATCTTGATTCTATAGATTTGGGCCTGAGAGCACATCCTAGTGACATGACCCATTGTAGATAGGTAGCAAGCACCTGAGCAGCCTTATGTGTATATGTACACAAGTTTGATACAACAGCCCCTTTTGGGCAAGGTAGAGTATTGGCAGTGTCTTTTTGATGATATGATAGTTGTAGTATGGCGGTCGTACTTGGATTATGAGGAGTGGGCCTCTGATGGGAGATAGGTTCCATTTTTCTTCCAAAGTAGGTACCTAATCAGATGGACCAGATACATCATAGAGAATTTCATATGCTCGTGTATTGAGACAGTTTGGCTAAAAACAGGGCAGGAGTTAGGATTTGACTGTATATGCCCAGATTCTTGATGAGACACCATTGTGGGGCCCTCAGCTGAGGTATAAGACCGCGCACTAGGTGATCAGAGATATGGTTGGAGTTGATTGGGATATTTGGCTTGATGTTGTAGATGTAGGAAAACATAAGGTATTGCAGAGATGCTCCAACATCCATTTCCATGGTTTACAGTTCTTGAGGAGTCCATTTCTCATATTGAGGACCTGGTAGATTATGATCCTGATAATCGCCCTGCCAGAGGTAGAGGAGGAGCACAGAGAGATAGGGGTGTTGGGGGTAGGGATGAAGTATGAGATGGTGGGTCGGATGTTAGATGAGATGGTAGATTCCCTCCTCTAGATGATGGGGATGATGGTGGATATGATAGGGGTGGTGGAGTTGTGGGTGGGATCAGAGAGGTGGCCAGTGGCAGTGGAGAGGGTCGATGCACCCATTTCAGATTTTTTGCTCCCAGGATAGATCCAGGGCCATTACTTATAGGGAGCATCAGAGAAAGTAGTAGAGGCCATAGGATAGGTCACAGGATAGGCCCTTAGGGCAGGATTCAGGTAGGGGTTCTGGTAGGCACAAAGATCCCTTATCACAATGTGAGAAGGAGTGAGAAAAGATTAGGGCTAGGATTACTACATTAGAGGCCAGGATCACCGCAGCAGATGCCCGGATCATGGTAGCAGATGATTTTCTTTCTGATAGAGATACACAACTAGAGAGGCTTAGAGAAGAGAGATATATATAGGCTCAAACCACAGTACACTAGGTGTAGAGTGTGACATACTATTACACTTTATATCATGTTGTAGTACCAGAGGGGCAGAGAGCCACATCTTTCTCACGGTTGGCACAGTAGTTAGAGGGGTCCATGCCATCTCTAGTAGCTCCATTTGTACCACCGCCTCCTCCTCTAGATTAGGGAGAGGGGGAAAGTCAGAGTTGATTTTATACTTTATCATAGATTTTTGAGATTATATTGTATAGCGGGATCCTTCTGAGATCATTATTTTATATGATGACACTTATACATATATATCTGATTCATCCCGATACTCTGATACTCTTTGTGGAGACTTTGTGCCATATTTTTTATCTATACCTATGATTTGAGATATATATTTGATGCATCTATTTCTGATTCTGACATGTTACATGAGTTCTCTTTTGTTTTATAGATGGTTTTGCACATGTGATTACGGTTATCTTGGTCTCATGATGAGTTAGATTGTTTAGATGATGACATCATTTATGCGTTTGGATTTATCACTGATATAAATGTGTTTCAAATGATACTATGTGAATATGCAAATGTATGTTTTTGAGTTTCCTTGTGCAAGTAAAAATGTATGGATGCATTTAGGATGTAGAAATAAATGTAATGCATAAATGATTTTTTGTATGTTTCTTTTGTCTTATTTTATGAATGCAAAATGTATGCTATGGATGTGCAACAATATGAATATCAGTAATATTGATTTGATGTGATTAACTTGGATTTAGAAGAAAATTGAAATCATTTTGAGCTCAAATTCCTTATGCTTTTGTTTCTTTCAGAAAAATGAATCATGCAATCTCTAAATGCAGCTACATGCAGACTCTTAGGACTTGTCACTGATTTGCAGATATTGTAATATTTTTATCATCATTGGGCTCTTCTTGGAACAGATACCACCTAATAGTACAACCATCACTAATATCCACTGATATTATGAAAGTATAAATAGTATTTTTATTTGGATGGAATGTCAGAAATAGACTTAGGCATCAAGGCATAGAAGCTAGGATAAAAATTTAGTCACCTTCCTTTTACTATATCAGATTCTGTGTAAGGTAAGATATTGGACCTGCAATGACCTTGAAAATTTATATCCTTGGTTACATTATACTTTGTATCCCTTAGTGATAATATAAGTTTAGAAAACAAACAAGGAAATTGTTTCAACCTCACCGTAGTTTACACATAACGAAGATCAAGATATATGTAGCTACCCACTCATGTTGGTAGCTCTTACCATAAACATCCAAGTTAGGTGAAATTTATAGGATCATTTGGAATAATCACCATACGCAAAAAAAAAAGAAAATGTTATGCCCCCTGTCCTTGTGACTCTTTGTCTTTGCACAAATGTCATGGAGTAACTCAGAAGATATAACAACCATCAATTGATAATCAATCAAAGAAAAATCATAACTTCTTATATGCCCCTAGTTAAAGCATCATCGAAACATAAAAGAGTTATAGTCAAACCATGATCAAACTGTGTTTAAGTAGTATTGAGAGATACTATTGATTCATTTGTCAAGCGCAGTAGAGATTCATCAGTAAAAATTTTGAATTTAAGAAATATGTATTCCATGTCCATGTATCACCTTGTTCATGTTTGTAATCCAATGTAGGCCTTACAAACACCGTTTAGGCTAGTGCAATATTTGTGCCATCCTTGTTTCATGAAAGTGACAGTTTGGTGCAAGCATCGAGAAGTATTATGTCACAAGACAAACCATCCTATGACGACCTAGTAGACACAACCTAACATGCTAGAAAAGATGCCCCCAGTGTGAAATGACTTGTTCCCTAAGACAGAAATGCAGACAAATCCCAAGCAAGGATAAGATATTTATAATGAAACAAAGTCAGCTCATAGCACAGGTGTAATCATGAAGGCCTAGTATCAGCAATTTATTGATAGATAGAGTGTAGAATATAAGTGATGCATGATTTCCAAGTTTTCACCACTTGGCAAAACTTTCTCATTCTTTTTGTTACCAAGATGCCCGTTTTACCAGGTTGTCATCAAGGCACTTTTCTCTTTTTCAATTTTTTTACTATTTTTACTATTTTTATTGTTTTTGTAGTATCAAGGCGCCTGTTTGCCAGGTTTTCACCAAGGATACCTTTTCTTTAGGACTTTTTCCACTATTTTTGGATTTCTTTAGGATCAATTTTCTAATTTTTTTTTGGTATTTTTTGAGTTTTTCACTATACAGGCTCTGCTATCCAATCATCAAGTGTAGAACCATTTCAAATGTAGGGTATTGATATGATCTAGAAGAATATCTCCCATAGGTGTAGCTAGTTGATACGCTCCAATCCCAAAAGTTTCAGTAATGGCATAAGGTCCCAACCAATTAGGTTCAAACTTTCCTTTATGTTCTATGTTAGGTTGGTTCTTAGGATTCTCCTTTAGGAAAAGATCCCCCACTTGAAATTGTCATGTTTTGAACTTTTTATTGTATCCTTTGGACATTCATGCTTGGTAAACCTTCAGATGATTGAACGCCCGTTGCCTGCGCTCATCAAGTAAGTGTAAAGAATTCACCTGATCAATGCGGTATTGCTCATCAGTAACAAGACCTTGTAAAGATATCTACAAAGATGGGATTTCAACCTCAATAGGTAGTACTACTTCAACACCATAGACTAGGGAAAATGGTGTGGCTCCAGTTGGTGTTCTAATGCTTGTTTTGTAAGCCCATAGTGCTGGATTTAGTTGTAAATGCCAGTCTCTACCAGACTTACTCACAGTTATGTGTAGGATCTTGAGAATATTCTTGTTAGATGCCTCAGCCTGTCCATTACATTGAGGATAATAGATTGATGAGCAATGTTGAGTATTTTGGAACTGTGCGCAAAGGTCTTCAATATCTTGGTTTTTAAATTGGCCCCCATTGTCTATTACAATTGATGAGGGTATCCCATATCTACAAATAATGTAGTTCAATATGAACATAGCCACTTGTTTTCTAGTGCCTTTGATTAGTGGCACGACTTTGACCCACTTCATGAAATACTCAGTGGCCCTAATGATGAACTTGTGTCCATTTGAAGAATTAGGATATATTTGTCCAACAAAGTCAAAGTCCCATTTCTGAAATGACCAATGTTAATGAAAGGTATGAGTTCTCTGGTAGGAGCATGGATAATATTTCCATCATGTGTTTAGAATTTATGATAGGTCTTTGAAAAGTAAATAGCATCTTTTTCCATTGTAGGTCAATAATAGCCTACTCTGGGCAATTTTTTAGCTAATGAAAAGTCATTTGAATGTGATCCACATACACCTTCATGGACTTCATTTAATGCATGATCTGAATCTTTATGTTCTAAACATCTAAGAAGTGTACTCTCAAGACCTTGTCTATATATGTTATTAGTTATGAGAACATAACATGATGCTATCCTAATTAAGGATTGTTTTTCATTTCTGGATAGATCATTAGGAATAGTTTGGTCAGTTAGGTAAGCAATGATATTAGCATACCGAGATTGGTATAGGGTGTTTAAAGCACAAATTACTTGGTATTCATGGGTATCAAAGGCTGGGTAGGATAATTCTTCCACCAAGAAGTCGTAGCGAAATTGATGTTCCTCCAATTGTAACATGGATGCCAGTGTATCCATAGCATCTGCAACTTTATTCTCTATTCTAGGTATCTGCTGGGATGTGATGAAGACAAAGTACTTCTTTAGTTCATCTACCTGTTGCTTATAGGGCATAAATTTCTCATCTTTCATCTAATAATCTCCATTTAATTGATTGATAATGAGCTGGGAGTCACCATACACATGTAACTCTACAATCTTCCATTCCATAGCAAGTTTAAAATTGTTTACCAATGCTTCATATTCAGAAATGTTATTCGTGCATGGAAACATCAATTTTTAGGACTTGGGTATCTTGTAGCCTTGAGGAGTTATGAATAGAACCCCTGTTCTAAAGCCTTTTTATGTGGAGGAACCATCAAAGTAAATTTTCCATGGATACTCAGTTAGATGCATAATTGTTTTATCAAGGAACTCAATTCTTAAAGGTTCATCATCTTGGAGTGGTGAATTAGCTAATTGATCTACGAGGACTTGTCCTTTAATAGCTCTCCTGTCCACATATTCAATGTCAAATTTTCTTAGAATGAGGACCCACTTTTCCAGACGTCCTGTTAATGTTGTCTTGTTTAGAAGGTACTTCAAAGGATCTATCTTTGCAATGAGCCTTACTATATGTGATAGCATGTAATGTATCAATTTTTGTGATGCAAATACAATCACTAAGCAAGCTTTTTCAATAATGTTGTAATTGAGTTCATAGGAGACTAGTGTTCTACTGATATAGTAGATTGCTCTTTCTTTCTTAGTTTTATCCTCTTGTGCCAGCAATACTCCCAATGATGTGGTTGCGGGTGAAATATATAGGAGTAATGGCTTTCCATAGATGGGTGCCATAATAATAGGAGTAGCCAAGTACTCTTTTAATTCTCTGAAGTTGGCTTCACAATGTTCATCCCATTTGAAGGTGACACCTTTATGTAGCAATTTGGTAAAGGGTTTCACTCTATCTGCAAGTTGTGACATGAACCTCCTGATTGATTGGAGTCTCCCTTGTAATGTTCTCATTTGACTAATGTTGTGTGGAAGAGTAATTTCTAGTATAGCTTTGACTTTGCCAGGGTCTACCTCAATTCCTTTTGCTGAGATAATAAATCCTAGGAGCTTTCCTGATTGGATCCCAAAGGCACATTTCTTGGGATTGAGCCTGAGTTGAAATTGATCCATACAATCCAATATCTTTCTTAAGTCATCAATATGTGTAGTCTATTATTTTGATTTAGCTAAGGTATCATCCACGTAATCCTCCATGTTTTTATGCATCATATCATGGAATATAGTGGTCATGGCTCTTTGGTATGTAGCACCTGCATTCTTTAACCCAAATGGCATAACGTTTCGGCAAAAGGTTCCCCATGCGCATGTAAATGCGATCTTTTCTTGATCTTCACATGCAATTTTAATCTGATTATAGCCTAAGAAACCATACATTAGTGAATACATTTGGTAACCTACTATGAGGTCTATGATCATATCAATATTAGGAAGTGGAAAATCATCCCTAGGACATGCCTTGTTTAAGTCTCTAAAGTCTATATAGATCCTGATAGATTTATCTAATTTAGATACCAGGACCACATTAGAAATCCATCTTGCGTAAGCGATGACTCTGATGAATCCATCTTTCAATAATTTCTCAAGATGTGCTTTTACTAGTAATGCAACATGAGGATGCATCTTTCTGAGTTTTTGTTTCACTGGTTTAATCCCAAGAGCTATAGATAAATGGTGCATTATCAATTCAGGATCTAGCCTAGGCATATCTATGTAAGACCATGAAAAGGTGATCTTTTTCTCTTTTAGAAACTTAGTAAACTGTGTCTTTTCTTCATCTGAAAAATATTGCACTAGGTGAACAATTTGAGGAACTTTAGTTGTGCCCAAGTTAATTGGTTCTGTTGGTTCTATTAGAACTGAAGATCTTTCTTGAAAGTGCTTTGGGAGGATATCAAGAATCTCATCTTTTGGTGCCTCTAAGAGGTTTTCACCATCATATACATATTTTATTTTTACTATTTTAGGATCTGACACTGCCACAATGTGGTTTTCACTGTTATTCCTTTTCTTCTTTTTATTTTTCAATTTGTGACTGAGAAACTTGATATCCTCTTGTGTCATGTTCACGCTCCTTTCATTGGTGGAAGAAGGGTAAGGTTCACAAGCATTTAGATAGCAATCCAAAGTGTAGTCATTAGGGAATTCTAGGATAGGAGTAGGATCTATATTAGTCCAATCAATGAGGTCTGGATTTATTAAAGACAAGGAGTCAAATCTTGGGAAGGATAGCATCACGTCAATGTCAAGGCTATTAACTAACATGACATGTTTGGTTAAGTCTATTTAGTCAATGTTTAGATCCAAAAGAGTTAGATCATCATTATCGAAGTCATTGTTAGTTATATGTGGACTGAACTCTAGTGACTCGTTAGTGGAACTTTCATCTTCATCTCTCTGTAAAAGGAGACTCCTTGCTTATAGCCTCTGAATTTCCTCTAGGTCTAGGAGAATACATTTTTCTTCATCAATGAGTGGTGGAAGGAATACCTCCTCTACTTCAGGAATATCAACACTGCTAGAAGCAGTGTTAGAATGTTCTTTGTGTGCTGATGGAGCTGCGAACATGTGAATTACATCTATTTCAATATCCTCCATGGAAACAGACAACTCATCCCACTCGTAATCATGTGAGTTAGTTACTTCATCATCATACATGTTTAAGAATTCAACAATAGCTACCTGATGTACCCTATTACCCCCCTGTAGATCAAAATGTGGAAAATCAAGGACATGTGAAACTATAACTAATTGCCCCCAATTAGGATGTGAATCTTGTTGTCAGGGCATGTCTTCAGTAGCTATTGTGACCAATGGTACTATTGGATTGTCTTCTATTGTCTCTTCTACCTCTTGAATAAGAGTTTATGCTAACAAAGGCACGCAAAGGTCTTGTGTTACTTCAAAGCTTGGTACATACCTTTCTCATTGATATTTGGGGTTTGTTGTGCCAATATGTAATAATATTTCATAGGACCATTGTTCTATTTCTATTTCTTCTATTTCATCACTCCCTTTGTTAGAAACTGGACTATCTCCTAAAGTAGGCTTTTCAGTTTTATTATTGGAACCTAGCCTTGTTTTATCTTTGGTATCCCTAAATTCTATGTGTACAGGTTCAATCAGTCCATTTCCTTTATCGCTTAAAGGTCCTTTTCTTTTATATCACATTTTATTGAGGAGATCATATCCTTTACCATACTTTTTCGGGGATATTTCTACATGTTTCACCTTAGCTTCCTTTGGTTCTCCTTTGTAAAGCTAGGCAACCGATCTATTGCTTCCTATCTAGGAGGAGTTTGAAGAATTCCATAATCATGCCCTCAGATTATGTACAAATAAGTGACATATACAACCTAAGAATGGAAGATTTGAATGAAAAGTAATCTAAATACTCACTAAACATGCATATTAACTCTAAAAATGTAGATAATAACAATGCATAACATTAAATCTAAGATGCAATATGGATTCACAAGTAATCTAAACAGCATAACAATGCTTTTAACTCTGAAAATTAAGGACCATTTGAGCTCAAAAGCTCATTCTATTTATAGAATAAATATGGAGAGAGAGAGAGAGAGAGAGAGAGAGAGAGGACAAGGGTCATTAATAGAGGTGTAAAAACTATTAATGAGGTGTAAGAGGCATTAATGCCAAAGGCATTAATGAGGCATGGGCTTGAGGAATCTCCATTAATGTTTCATTAATGAGAACAATTTAAGAGGCATGGTGAGGGGTGTAAGTCCAAGCTTGAGAAAGTGGACTTAGAGGGAGTCAATCTTGAGAAATTTGACTTTCTCAAGTAGGTTGAATTCCAAATCATAAAATTAGGAATGTGACATCATTAGGAAGTGAGTTAGGATAGGAATAAGATTAGGATTAGGCTTAGCATGGGGGAATAGGTTGGGATGGGTTTGAACCCAGGGTTAAGGTGGTTAAGATAGGTTAGGTTAGGGGTTAAAGGGAATATTAATGAAATGAATTATAATTTATATATTCATTCAAAAATAGGGAAATTAATTATTTAAGCTTTTGATTTCTTTAGATACTTAATTAGGACTATAGCCAATAAATTAGATTAATTTAGGCTAGAAGATAGGCTTTTGCAAGTGATTAGATATAATTAGGATTTATTTCATTCCTTTTAAATTAATTACCTTAGCCGTGTTTTGATTTGAGTTGATTTGAATTAAATTGATTTGATTTGATTGGCTTAGGTGATTAATAAAATTTAGTGATTAGATCACTTAGGAGATTAAATATGATTTGAATGAATTATGCTAGCCGATTGAAGAGCTGTCTGGACATAATTGGGGGTATGATCACACTTAGGGAAAATAGGGTCTATAGTCAGAGAAGACCAAATTAGGGTGGTTACACTACCTAAACCACTTACAATCACCTCAAAAAGTGTAGAGGTCTGACAAGACAGAGGAAGAAGACAAGAAGAGAAAGTTGGAAGAATCGGCATAGAGAAGAGTGCCAGGGTATTAATAGAGGAAATCCAATCTTCCCAGTATTCGAGGCAACGTGCCTCATAAATGTAGATTGTGGCTCACTATCTTCGATGCACATTAGGAATTTAATGTAGGAGTGGCACCTCAGGAGAACCATCTGTTAGAGCCATCCCTCTGTCTGACATGCCTTATTGGGATCACCTACCTGGTGACCCCTTATTAACTGCTTGACAATGATCGGTCAGCTCTGAGAACCTGGACGTGGATCACTATGAAAGAATACAAAACTTTGGACTTGGAACTCTGGATTTCGGGAGCTTATGCTAAAAAAATAATGAATTTACCAACTTACACCCTACTGGTGAAAATATTTAGAGTTTGGAGAACTTTACTGTTCCTTGTTTTTCTTGAAGGCCTCCAAAATCTGGCAAATGCCATCCTCATCTATATCTTTGACATTATCCCACTGATCACTGATGACCCCAAATTGTTCCTCAATATCTCTGGCACTGTCCCAGAATTCTACAACTATCTTTACTGCATCATGAGACTGGAGCATCATTTTAGATAACCTTGACAATTTTCCTCCATCGAAATCTCTGGCAGACTGGTATCGGGATTCCATTAGCTCATCAAATTTACTCAGCAAAAAATATTCCAGGCACAAGTCCTGGTAGTGAAGGGATCAACTTGTGAAACCCTTGATACAAATGTGGTGTACAAATCTAAAGAATTCTAGACTCCCAGGATTCTATTTTTGAGGGCCTCTACCAGTTGCTTGCTTACCTCAATTTTGAGGCCAAGTCTAGAGTGTTGGGCCCGGAGCAACCCAAAGGGTTCTTCTCCTAAAATTCATGCCTTCGTAATAGCTTCTTCCCCAAAATTTATTATTTCTTCCAATTCTGACCTCCACTCGTCATAATTCTCTATGTCTTTCTCCCATAAGACCATGAGGCAATTCACCTAACCCGCAAGATTGTTGACCTGATAAAGGTCCAGGAGTGTCGCCACTAGGAACTGCCTTACGACCTTGATTTGTTCCATGATCCACCCATCTATAGCATGTTCCTTCATTTTCATGGCCCTTAGAGCATCCATGTCACCCTATGGGAGTGGTGTTGTAGAGGTGGAGGCTTTCGGATGGATTTCGGCCAGTGGCTGTGTTAGTTCTGCAAGAAGCTTGAGGAGATTTTCATTCTCCTCTCTTTCCTCCTTTAGCTTCTGCACCTATTTGTCATACCGGGCCTCAACTACACAGGTAGCTTCTTTTAGTAGGTCCAATTCACCCTTCTTATCTCTCCTCCCCAGAGGAACCTCTGTAACTGCATAATCCTTGACCCTTACTATTTTCACATCTGTATCTGGGGGAGGCATTGCAACTATTGCAACTATATTTCCTCCTAGACCGGTTCAGAGGATATTGATGGAATAGGCCTTCTTAGGATTTTTAGCCTCTTGATTCTAGGCCATCATTTGGCCAAGGAGAGGGGAACACTTGCTGCCACCGGGGCCTTTCTTATTCTGGATTCTACCAGCCATTGAGGTGGCTAGGGCGGTCTTTCTACTAAGGCCTAAGCATTGGGGCCTTCTTCAGGGTCTGGCAGTGTTTCCCTGGTATCTATAGTCGTATCTGAATATTTCTCTCATTCCCCAAGAATCCCCGTGTCTTCTTCCCTATTGGAATTCTAATTTGTGGTGTCAGGGACCCCGTCTCCATTGACACTACTAATATCTGCATTACCGAGATTTTTCCCATCCTTTTCAGCATCTATGGTCTTGGTCTCCACATTTTTGGGTTATCCCCCTCATCATTTTTCTATTGTTATTTTTTAGTGCCATCCATTGGGACATCCTTCTCCATGGGCACATCTTCTAGAGAGTCCAGAGGTGTTTGGCAAAGATTTGACTGTTTGGCCACAGAGACCACCTCGCCAAATGTTGCACTCCGGGGCACTTGATCACCCGAAGTAACTAGAGGGACTTGGAGCATGACAACTGGGGATACGGTTTCTCTTGAAGGTTTGGGTTCCCTAGCCATTATCGACTTCCCATCTTGTGTAGGCCTTAGTTATGTCTCAATCCCTTGGACCGGTGTTTCTTCCATGTCTTGTGGATCTTGTATTTCTGCTAGTTCTAGCTCCTTTTCCTTCTCTTTTTCTTCTTCCCAGACTTCTTTTTCTTCGGCCACCATATCAGCCTACAAGTTCACCAGATCTTTCATTCAGAAGAGATCATCAAAATCATCATGTGGAGGGGAAGCCGCTGGTGGATCCTTCAGCTTAGGAGAAGAGGGGATGAGTTCCACTTGGGGAACATTGGGCATAATGGGACCCGCATCTATACTTGGGGGATGATCCACCCTTTTCTTCTTTCTTCTTAATTATAACGGGGCCCTAACATCCAAAATGTATGTAGACTCTGCCCCAGCCTCTTTCTATCATCTCATAAGTGTTGCTAATGAAGGGGATCTTGCCAAGAGGGCAGATCCCACCGGAGTGATTGGAAGACCACAGCAAAGCTAGGTGCTTAGTTTTTGTCTTATTTGTTGAGACACCTCCAGCTGAACATGTACTTGCTCCAAAATGGGGAGTAGACCTAGGGTGTAACTTGGGCTAGGGTGCTTTCTTTTTCTTTCCCCTTGTCTTTACTTGGTCTCATAGCTCCGGAGGCCGAAGTAGACCCCCATAAAATTGGACCCCTATGGGTGTTTCTCTTGCACACTTATGCAAAGTAGTTGTGGCTATTTTGTATGATTCTCTAACTTACGTCCTCAATTTTTAAAATCTTTGGGGTGTCCCAATCCACCGAAGGGAGATCCATTTTATCGATCCCCTGCTCTTTGTATGTTGGGTCTTCCAGAGGTCCACTGTCTGAGAAATATTTCAGAAAGGTCTAAAGGTTGAGGTTCTTCATTATACCTTTGGACATCCATGAGTGCTTCTTGGCTTGGAGGTCAAAACCATCCTGGGAATCTACCCAAAAAACTTCAATATGAAGCTCATGCGGTGTGGATGCTAGGGGCAATGCCGTACTTATCTTATCGACCAGATCAAAATTGTTTCTTGCTAAATGGACCTTTGCTAGTCCCAGACTCTTCAACTCATTATCGAATTCCTTAGCCACTGCAAGACTACAAGAATAGTTCCCACAAATGATTGGGAATGGAATGGAAGTGACCTTCTTCAATGCAAAGAATGCGTGAAGTTCTAGGATTTACCTGCAAAACTCTGAAAGAATAATCCTATCACCGCAATGCCTAGGGAGCAGGTAGGGCTTCCCGGAGAACCTGGTCACTTGAATGTAAGAATGTTGCTGGAATGGAATAAAATAATTGTCGTATGTACTCACCAAGGTCATTTCTTCCTTGGACAGTGGGTACCCAAAATCCTAAGTAAGTGTCAAAATGTTGTGGTAAATGAATGTGTCATTTACCCTACAAAAATTGGGGAAGTTGGCTTCCCATTGGATCTAGGGATAATGTTCCCATGGGACATGCTGGCCAAGCCCATTCCTGAGAATGCCCATTGTTGGAAACTCAAATTTTGGAGGACATTCTTCAGTTTGAAGTCCACATGATTGACGATAATAGTCACCTAGTCAAAGGTCTGACTGTGAGTGGTGATGCAGTAGAGGAAATAATAAATCCATTCTAAAAATTTCCTGGCATGGGGTTCTCCGAAGAGCCTGAAAAAAAATATTATCCCCACTTGTATGCATTCCTTGAAGTCTCCACAGGGATCTCCAGCTTCATCTTCTTGTAGTCCCTCCTCGGGGACTTTGACTAGTTAGCATTGAGATGTTGTCGAGAAAGAGTGGGGATGTCCTCAAAATCTTTTAGTGTTGCAAACTAGGAGATAATAGCAGCACCCTTGAACTGGGGGATCCCTAGTCCCAAATAAAAAGTGGCAACATCAAGAGTGACAATGACCGCTGGGTAGTTCAATGGTAGAGAATCACCAAGAGAAACAACCTTGGTGGGGGCGTTGTAGTGCTTCGCCAATTGGAGGATCAACTCCAGTGCTTGCACCGAGTAGGGGAAATAGAAAGCTTTGATAATGTTAGAGGTAGCCATGTTCTTTTCCATATCATCTTTGGGAGATCTCTATTGGTACATTGTCCGGACAAGGGCTTGTAGTTCAGCCCATAGTCCAGCCTCTGTGTCGGTGATATCTTGCAGTTTGGAATCCACTTTGGATCCCACTAGGACACCATACTTTGGGTATTTGGATGTCAATGGAAGCTTGGCTAACATATTTTCTACCTTAATCTTAATGGTTGTCTGAGTGGAGGTAGTCAGAAGTTCCAGACTTCCAGAAGGAGTTGTTACTTCAGACATTGTTGCTGGATAATTTGCAACCTACAAGATCGGACAACCGTTAATACATATGATAAAGTATAAAGGAATTTTTTACTGACTCTGAAGAGTTCATCACCATTTTTCACATGTTTTCAAAAGATGTTAGCCTAAATCAAATCCCAAAAATATAACAATGAACAACTTTCATGGAATTTGATCGACACCCGAAGGTTCCCGAGGATACTGGTCTATGCAAAAAAATGGGATGAAGGTCTAGGGACTTCTCAGCACCCAAAGTTTGGAGAAAATAGCCATTATAAAAGTGATCAGACAGTGAACCATACTTGGCTGATATGGGTTGTCATGTGGTCACGCAATAAATGGTGTAATGGCGCTAAGTGGTGACAGGGGTGGTGATATGAGTGAATTTATTGCCAAATGGGATGGTTTTGAATACTCACGAATGGGGGAAATTAATCCCACCATCAATGATGAAGGGACAGAGGAGAGAGAAAACTAGCATAGCTTGAATAGGTGAGGTGTCGAGTTCAAACCAGGAAGACACCATGCAGGTGAGCTCAAAACTTGGGTTATAATGTAGAGAGCGCGACGAGCTCACCATAGGAAGGGATGTCACAACAATGTATAGACCAATATACAAACCAAATTCATAGGGGAAGTTGGATAATAGTGCAATTTACAGGAATGACCCTATCCTAAGGACTATCTACCATTTACAAAGAAACTACGACAATTTAAAAAGCAATTACACCCACTTACAGAATCTACATGAATGTACACTATTTACAAGAAAGGAAACACAAGGAAGGCAGAAAACCTTCCTGTAGAGCCATCCCACCAATGGGAGGCAACGACAAACCAGAAAGAGAAGAAAAAAAAAAAGGACAAAACACAAAAGGAAGAACAAAGCACGAGCAAAACATAGAAAAACTAGAAAACAGAGTTGAAGGACCTACCTTAACACCAGGAAATGTGGGAGGAGGAGCAGGAGAGGTTCTCTGTAAACCAGGAAGCCTTTCACAGACCAAAAACACCTAAAACCTTTTAGGGAATCTAAAAACACACATAAAATCAAACACCAACTTAACTGCCAAGCACTGTTAAACCTCACAAAGAAATTCGCACTTAATCTCGAATTCGTTCTAATCACTCTTAATCGCTCTAGGTAATCTTGTTCATGGTAAATGTTATCCTAATTTGTAGCATGCATCAAGATGATCATAAAATAGAAAAAAGATTGCATTTTTATAAAAGTCCTATTAATATCATCCTTCAAGTATTATTAATAATCATTTTTGTAAATACATTCATAACAGAAAATTTCATTTTTGTACTCTAAGAATTAATCATATTCCCAAAAGTTTCAAATTACAATTTGATCAATTACATTGTGCATTCAGGCTGAATGTATTATACAAATGTTTCTTCATCTTTCTTTTTATGTCAAACAATAGTACATTGCAGGATAAAGGCATAATTGAAAGTATGGAGTAGGGGTCCCATGCATTGCCTTGTAGTGGTTCGATGCTTGCATATTGAATCTTCATTGCTGGTAGCATGTCAAGTCCTAGGTCTTCAAAATCCATCATCATCTGCATTTAGGTCTTCTAGGGTTTTCCTGCATCATGAAAGAAGAGATGTTAGATCCAATTGGATCTAAGCAATACAAGGGACAACAAACAACATACAATCAATTCTTCTCAAAACTGCATATAAATCTGCTGAAATCAACATAATGAAAAAACATTCATTAAGAATATCTAAAGAATAGTATTAAAGGGACTTGTTCTAAACATGAAACCTTCTGCTATTTATAACCACTTTGATGCATGCTTTTCTTCAAATCATATGTCTAAATAAAGGGACTTAGTATTACCATCTGAGAAACCTTTTTCATGATTAGATCAATTTATGAGTCCACCAAATGACATAAACCAACCAATACTCATGACTGAATTTTTTCTTACATTCACTCACAAACATTAATTGGTGCATATGATTTGATGACCTAATAAGTTGAGTATTACTGTGTGTACAAATAAACAAGTGTGTATACTGAATGCAGAAGACAAAAGAAAAATGATGCAGTGGATGTCACAAGCCCATGATCGAACTTCACATAGGTCATTTTATGCAGAATGATGATATTATTTTCACATATTATCACAGTTGAAGACACATGAAGAAAGATTCAAGGGATGCCACTGAAAAGACATAAATGAAGAAAATTGGTAAATTGCAGAATTGAAAGATTCTAAAAACTCACTGTTTTATGCAGTTAATGAAAGTATCATAACAGTAAGTGCTTCTTCACATGTATCTAACTGGTATACATTTGTTAAAAGTTCACTTGAAGGATCCAAGTTGCAATCTCATGCATAAATTATATTTAAACTGTTATATTGAAAATGCTAAATAGAATAAAAGCATGGAGCAAGAAATGTGAAAATTGCAAATTTGACAGAAATTAACAGTCCCATATTAGCATGGGTGTGCACATAAAGGAAACAAACATGATGGAAAGAGTGCCATCAAGATACTCAGAAACTGCATTAAAGAAAGACTATGCTAGATCATGATAAAATATTGCAATTGTGTAATGTGTTTTAGATCACCTGTTGAGACAATTTCATTTGCAAAATTTACATCTCACATAGATGTTTTAAGCATTATTGATCACAGGAATAGAGCATGTTTTCATTAACAGAATGATGTATACAAATGGCAGTTCACAGTTTTCAAGTAAAATCCTTGGGAGTCATAAGCCCATGGTTGAACCCCATGGGGTTTTTTCTATTATGTATGTTTCAAAATACAAACAACATGTTCAACAACACTATATTCAAACTGATATATTTATAATACTTTAAAAAGAATGCTCAAGACTGCTAACTAATGTGTTTCTTAACATATATTGTGAAAAAAAATTTGTGGTTCTTTTCAAAGTAGTTAAGTATCATTTAGCGGAAACATATGCTATGTTTGCTACATGTTGGTGGTTAAAGACAACAACATATTCAATCTATATCATTAAAAGATGCTCGCTATTATCAGCACGACTGTAAGTTGATGTGTGTTTTTTTTAAAAACATGTATTGTAGTTTAAGTTTCATGTGTGTTTTTTTTAGACAGTGGAATGTCATCCAGCCAAAGCATATGTGTGCTTATTATATATTTGAAGACAACGAGGAGGATGTTTTTTTTAGACATTTCAAAACCCGTGTTCTACTTCAAGGTTCAGACAAACATTAAGACTGGTAAATATAAGTGCAAAGCCATGTGGGTGTTTTGAAATAATGTGAATAATAGCATGGCAGTGAGGTCTGCAAACAAACAATGCTGCAGTAGTGGGTCGAGAGCATATAAAGGCCATCATATATAGCTACAGTTAACATCAAGAATAATATGACAACATTCATTAAACAACAGCTAAAGGTGATATTAATGTAGAGAAGTTCATTAATGAGAATGAACAAAAATGATAGAGAATCCAACTTATCTGTATGTGCATGGTGTTTTCCTTCATAAACTCAAGTGTAACAGCAGAAACTCGCAAGAAAAGTGTAAAGCTTATGACTGAAAGATGTCATAGAGTTCAAAACCTTATATACCCGCTGCATCTTTTAGTCACAAGCCTACATATTTAATGCTGAAGAAAACCCACATGGTGGGTTGTTGTCAAGAAAGAAGTGAAAAGATGCACAGTGGTGGTGATTTACGGTTACACAGCCAACGGGGGATAAGTTTGAAGCTATGGTAGAGGACTTTTCCCATTATCTCAACCACATCTCAAGGTTAACAATAGTGATCAGGCCCTGTATTATACAAACAGCTGGGGATGAGTCCTAAAGTTGTGGCTGGGACATCCCCAGTTCATAGTCAAGAGTTCATGGGCTTGACACCTTAGCCACAACTCCAAACCATTCCAAGGTGGCAGTGGTCTCACTTTCAAATGTAGTGGTGGCAAAAACAAACAAACAAGAACTCCCCGAGCCTTCAAACAAACTGCAAGTTCAAAACCCGTGATGGGGATGAATAAACTGAGTTACAAACCATTGTTCAGTGCCATATATTATGGCTCAATATCAGCAAAAATCCCAGCATTAAAGTAAAGACATGCAAACTTACAGTTGGGGCTCGAGTTTGAGAAATATAAGGATCAAAAGTCGTGGCCTCTGCTGAAGAAGGATACTACATAAATGATACTACGGTTTTTATTAACTGTATAAATGGTATTTTACTCATAAAACTCAAAGATTTTCCATAGAACATGGTAGATTGAACAACAGACTTTAGGGTTTCCACTTGCAACATGGCGGCAACACAGTGAAAAACACAAAACCCTAAAGATGAAAATGAGGCTGATAAGTGCAATACATTGTATTTTACTAGCATTTGAGTTCCATTGTCAGTTGGATTAAATGCGATGACAGTGACAGTGCATCAACATTCCTTCAGCATTGCCACCTTGGTACTTTAAGTGCCACGATAACTGCAAACCATCTCTTCATTAAAGATAGTCATGTCAAGACGGTGCATTCAAACCAAACCACAGTTACCTCCAAATGCTCGGGTATGGTGTCAATAGAAGATGTGGAGTTAAGTGCTAAGTTGTTTAGGGTTTGCAAAAAACCTTGCAAAATTTGAAAATCGGGTTTTAAAAATAAAAAAATTTCTTTGCATTCGAATGACATGTAGTCAAAAGGATGTAATTACTATGTTGATAATTAGTGGTATAACTTTGGAGGACTGAAACTTAGGGATTGTTTTAGATATTGTTGAAACCCTATAGTTGTGAAGAGAGTTTTTAGAGGGAAAGATTATTTGAATAAGCCATGTTGGCTATTTAAGGGAGTTTTTTGGCTTTATTTAGAAGA
Organism: Thuja plicata; assembly: GCA_018584345.1. Classification (NCBI taxonomy): domain Eukaryota; kingdom Viridiplantae; phylum Streptophyta; class Pinopsida; order Cupressales; family Cupressaceae; genus Thuja; species Thuja plicata. Next base: position 200,257 of record MU225529.1, read on the forward strand.
GTCAAATTTAGGGGAGAATTAGCTTGAGTGAATTTTGAATTCCTATTACTGTGAATCCAATTTTTTTTGTATTCCATTGTAAGTGCATATGTGCAATTTCATTTTGTGCAAGAGGATTTCATCATTCCTTGCCATTATTCTAGAATTCATGTATGTAGATTTTTACACAGATTTTTGAGAAGAATACAATTGTCTCACTTTTCCATACTTCTTATTGTGGTCATTACTCATAGTTCCTTTTCAATTTTATGCATATAAGAGTAATAATTTTGCAATATATTCTAGTGAATTACATTAATTCCTATTTTATATTACAGAAATTTAAGCCTTTTGTGGAAAGTGCATGTCGTTAATGGAATAAGTATTGCTCGTGGTCAAAACCCTAGTTATCACCTTTCAATTAACCTATGTATTGAGCAGTGAATGATAGTCTAAGATCCATCAAAGTATGATAATTATATGTCAGTTTGAAGCTTCAAAAAAAAAAAAGGTCTAAATATCCTTGGTGTATCACCTTTCTTTTTATGCAAGTTTAGTTACAAATCCCTTTCTCCTTTTTTCCCAATTCAATTTTCGATCAGGAAGTGATATACCATATTTTATAGGAACCCGCCTAGAATCCAGAAATTCCTCTTCATTCATAGTCTACCCACAGCTAGGAGAGGTTTCCATTGTTAGGATGGAATTGTTGTGTAGCCCTAATTCTTGAGTTAGGGTGACAATCCCAATCCTGAACAATTTTTAGCATGCCTGATGGGACCGCAAACTGCTTCTCAGTTTTGATTTAAGTTCTATGATTGCTCAGTGTGGATTTTAATGAGTAGAACTCCAACAAGATCAAACAAGCAAGGATTTGTGTACCAAGAGTTACAGACAAGTAGAAGAGGAGGAAGATCATCCAGAGGTGGAAGAACATCACAAGATCTAAGAGGTGCTTTGTTGAGTTCAAATTTTTCTTCATTTGATCATCCCATTTTTGAAGATCAAGCTATGAATTTAGAATAAATTGAAGTTATTATTGAAGAAATTAGTAGTCCTAAAGATTTGAGTGTTCCTACTCATTCTGGATTAGAATTTCTGAGTATTGAAGATCTGTCTATAAATAATTCTATCTTTGGAGCTTCTACAAGTGTTACTACAACAAATCCCCATAATTTGAAGACTTACCAAAGGAAGGTAGTTCAACATAATCAACCTCCTATTGTACTTGCTATTCAGCAACAAGTACCACTAGCACTGGGAATGGCAATAAATCTACCTTTTGTCCCTTTTGATCAAGGTAGTCCTCTCCACATTGCAAATCACAATAATATACCATTGGCTACCTTGAAAGGCTTGCCATCTTTCACCAGAGAAGGTCAAGTGATAGCTATTGAGCACATCAGAGATATTGCATCCTTGTGCAATGTCCATCATGTTACAAAGGAAGATGTGGCTATGAAGCTGTTGGTTGCATCACTTAAAGGTAAATCTCTTGACTGATTTAGAAATCTTCCAGTCAATTCTAATACTACTTGGGATGTTTTTGGAGATAGGATTTCTAAGTTTTTTGTAGATAAATCTGACAATTTGTCTTTAGTGCAGCAATTAACTACTATCAAAAGGGCTCCTCAAGAAGAGTTAAGTGATTTTAATCTTAGATTCCAGAGAATTTGGAATAGAATCCCTGCCATGGTAAGACCCTCTGCCGCATATGCTTTTCTATACTTCCTCAAAAGCTTGAATAGTGATATTTTAGTAATGATCTAGACCATGGGAGGAAATTCTTTACCCCAAGCCTATGATATTGCAATTAGAGTAGAGAATAGTCTCATTCAGGTAGGAAAGATAGCTCCTAGGCTACCCATGCCTTACTTTCCAAATATCCAGCCCAATATGCCATTGTTTACTCCACCATTAGCTCCATTACCATCTTACAAAAGTGAGGAAATCATGCCTATAACCCCTCCTAGTGAATTGCAGAGCATAAAAGATAGTTAGAAAAAATTTGAAAGCTTGCTACAAACCTTTGGGAATGAATTAGTGAACCTAAAAAGATAGCAGAGCCATCCTATAGCCCATACTCAAAATCAGTTTGCTAGCTCCTCATCTCAATAGCCTAATCAGCTCAGTTATCAAGGCAATAAGCAGCAATATCAGGGGAACAGTAATGCAAACAGGCAAAACTAGAATCAAAGGCCTTATAGGCCATACAATCCAGTACCTCTTAATGCTGTAAAGGATATTGTTCTTGTAGTAGATTATGAATGGTGTTATCCATGTAATGAACAACAATTAGTTTAAGTGTACTAATGGAGTGCTCAATCAAGCCCTAATGGTTCAGAGTATCATAGATTCATAGCCTACTGAAGAGGCTCAACAACACTCTGATACATCTGCCCCTGATACTGCATTCCTCAATTGGCAAGAGGAAGAGTTTTGTGGAGTAAATGGTGACTCATACATATCAGAAAATACCAGAGCCAAGAAGAGAGCCCTGGAAATAGAGCAATCAACTACTGGGATTGCTGCTACAAATCAATCATCACTCACTCCACCAGTTTCAATCCTAAAGGGAGCCTCTACTCATGCAAATAGAACAACGCAGTATCAGAAGCAGCCGGATCAGTGCATTAGTAAGTATCCTCAGAAGGTACAATTTTTTGTTCCTTACAATATTGTTGATAATATGAAAAAGATGAATGTTTCTATTTCCATGTGGGAGTCATTAGCTATTCCAGGGAAAATTGATTTATTAAAGGAGGAACTGTCAAAAGGAACAGTAATTTCACATCAAGCTATGAATAATCCTCTTGGAGTGGTCTTGGCCTATTCAGAGCCTTCAATGGTTCATGATGAAACAGTTAAAAGAGAAAAGAAGATTGGTAAGGTACAGCAGCAAGTGTCACAAGAGAATAAGAATGCTACAGAATTGAAGCAACCAACAGTACCAGTTGAAATAAAATAAGAAAATGTGCAGAAGGTGACAGAAAAGGGAGGTAAGAAATCTACAAATGTTAAGCCTCCTCCTTTCTATGTCTCTTTAATTATTGGAAACAAATTAGTGCATAACTATACGGTTGATAGTGGTGCAACCAGCACTATCATGCCAAAGAGCATAGCTGATGTGTTAGATTTGAAGTATGAACCTCTTGAGAAAGGAGTTGTTCAACTTGATGGTTCTTTAGTTAAAACTATTGGGGTTGTTAAAAATGCAAGTTTAACCTTACACTCATGTCCAAACTTCTCTATTTCTCAAGATATTTTTGTCATAGATCTGCCACCTTACTTTGCTTTATGTTTATCAAGAGACTTCACAGCCAAGATAGATGGATACTTCTCATCAGATTGGTCTCATATGTATTTCAAAACTAGGTATGGTGCTAAGGTGACCATAAGATCTGAATCATGGACCAAAGACCATATAGAGCCTTATAATCTCAGCCCTATAATTGCAAGTTGTGTGATCATGGATCCAGATGAAATCAATGAGAGTTCATCTTATAACACACAGACTGAGGAGTATCTTGATATAATTCTTGATGAATTTGCAGATAGAAATGACCAAGAGATGGATGTGTTTGATGCTGGTTTTGGAAATTACATGATTTTAGAATCAGATTTAGTGGTGCCTAATTTAATTAAAGATCAATGTTCTGAATCTGATTTATCTAACCAGCTATGGGATTTGTATTTTGATGGATCTAAGAACAAGGATGGCATTGGTGCAGGAGTTATGTTAATTTCACCT
>MU225529.1:211922-236223 GCA_018584345.1 Thuja plicata
CAAGTTTAGTTACAAATCCCTTTCTCCTTTTTTCCCAATTCAATTTTTGATCAGGAAGTGATATACCATATTTTATAGGAACCGGCCTAGAATCCAGAGATTCCTCTTCATTCATAGTCTACCCACAGCTAGGAGAGGTTTCCATTGTTAGGATGGAATTTTTGTGTAGCCCTAATGCCTATGTTAGGGTGACAATCCTAAGCCTGAACAGTAAATGTGAAAGTGACAAGTAAATCTTCATTTATACCCCTAGGGTAAAAACGCAGTGCTTCCTTCCACAAATCCCAAGAAAGGAAAACCTCCAAACTCTTGGCCTGGGGATGCCATGCAACCATACCCTCTAACAAAAGAGGATGTAGTTACAAAGAATCCCAAAGTCCAGAATCTGGATGGCACAAAGGAAACAAAAACACTCTGGGACCGCTCTAATCACTCTTAATCGCACTGGGTAATCTTGTTCGCGGTAAATGTGAAAGTGACAAGTAAATCTTCATTTATACCCCTAGGGTAAAAATGCAGTGCTTCCTTCCACAACTCCTAAGAAAAGCAAACCTCCAGACTCTGGGACCAGGGATGCCATGCAACCATACCCTCTAACAAAAGAGGATGTAGTGACAGAGAATCCCAGAGTCCAGAATCTGGCTTGTACAAAGGAAACAAAAACTCTCCAGGACCGAGTCCCAGAGGAAGAGAAACCAAAAGAGAAAATGACCCCTTTGGAAGCAAAGGCTAGAAGAAAACAAAAGGAAAAGGAACAAGGAAAAAAGCAAAAAGGGGGACCTTGTTGGTTTTATTTCTAGTTTGTGTGTTTACCCTAAAAAAATTTATGTCCTCATGATTAAGAGTTGTACAAATTCTAAAAGTATGTCCAAATTTGCAAAATTCCTGAGAAAGTTCCATGCTCTTAGGTCAAAATCTAGAGAAATGGTAAAAAACCCTATGTCTTAAGTTTCATTGTATGCAAAAATGTCAAAAGCCCTAGAAATGTTAATTAGGTTTAAATTTTCAAGTTACCTTTTTGGAAGCTTAAGTCATGTAATAAGTCATGTGACTTTTAAGATTAGTCACCTAGTCTCTTAATACTAAACGAATATTCCATTTTATTATGACACTTAGCGATTCACCTTAGTCGGGTTGTCTCTGAGAGAAAATAATATTCCTTTAAAAGTCATGAGACTTAGCGATTTCTTTTAGTCATGAAGTCTCCAAGAAATATTAACCTTTTAAATATTTTGTGGCAACATGGAGACAAAGGCTTTGGTTGTGGTGTCGTGGAACAGATCATGGGTTAAAGCAAAGTGTCTAGCGACTTGGATTTTCCATAGTCGCACAGTCTTTAGATCAGATCAGGTTAATGGTGAGTTAGAAAGCAATGAGTCAAGAGGTCTTCGGATATGAAGTGAGTTAAGTTAAAAGATTAGAGACTTAGTGAAAACCATAGGATTAAAATAAGATCAACGATAGTCATGGAGTCGCTGATAAGATTTGATAAGTGAATTTTTATTTAGAGACCTAGAGACAAGAAATAAAGATGAGACATGTGTTCAAAATGTATAAGATTGAAGCTTCAGTCGTGTGGTCTCCAAATGAAAAAATTCTATCTGTCGATTAAGAGACTAAGGTATAAATTTCACTTTGGTCGCCAGGTCTCTAGATCTTTTAGGGTTCTTATAATGTAATCAGTGACTTGGTAAGACCGTTGGATGCTTAAGGATTAAAATCAATGGTAGTCACGTAATCTCTAGATGAAAAGGGTAAGTCAAATTTCTTATGGCGACTTAGAGACTAAGAAAATAAATGTCATATTAAACTATAGTCACCAAGTCTCCAAAAGTATATTAAGGTTAAGAATAAATAATGAGGAGTTTAATGTCAGCCGTCAGATGCAAATTAAGAAAGATCAAGGGTGGTCGCTGAGTCTCCAGATAATCTCTATGAAGTGATAATCTTCTCGCGAGATTGAGACTAGGCTTTAGTCGCCAGGTCTCTAGAAAGAATTTTAGCCTGAATAAAATGAATATAAACTATAGTCCAGGTCTCCAAGGGAAATATTAAAATGAAATTTCATTCAGCAATTAGGCGACTATGATTTAAAGTCATGAAGTCTCATAAAGGCTTAAGAGGATTCAAAGACTTAGCGATAGGTGTCTAATCAAAATGAGATCTACAATGGTCGGGAGGTCTCTTAATAAACTCTGAGGAAAGAAATTATTTTAGCAACTTGGTTTCCTTCAGTCATGAGGTCGCTAGAAGTGAACCAAAATTAAAGTAAAATGAAGAAAATTTTGTTGTCACCAGGTATCAGAAATAAACTAAGGTTAAGATATTTGTTTAGCGATAAGGAGACAATGCATATTCGTGTGGTCTCCAGATAAAGAAAATGATAGTTAAAGTGAGAAAAGAGTAAAGTCCATTGCTGACATGACAATGTAGAGAGTTATCGGCTAGTGAAAATGCCAAGAATTTATGACTAAGTAGGAAAAGTAGCTGAGATGTCTAAAAGGGAGCCAATCATATCAAATGTGATTCTGTTCAAATTTTATAAGGGTTTTTACTGTGAATACACTCATTTGAATTTGATTTCCTATCACACTCACAGGCTACGGCTAGGAATTGGATTAATGACACAGTATGCAAACTTGAAGGCAGAAGTGACCGATTTTTCAATTATGAGCTACGTACTTTATGAATTGTTACCATAAAAGGAGTATATTAAGTTCATTTTTAGTTATCTTTCATTTAGAGTTTTCTAGAGAGAGAAATTTTCTAAGTTTTTTGTGTCTAAGAGAAGAAGTGTTAATTTCAAGGAGTGGATTTAGTGAAGTTTTTATTGAATTCAAGGTGATTTTTCTAGAAATTCAGTGCTTTTGAATTGTCTTATGTGCGTTCCAGAGAAGAATAAGGTTTTTGAGAATAGATTTGTCTCAATATTAGTAAGAAAGGGTGTAGAGTAGCACAGAATTAAGCAAAATGAGTATAGTAGTCAGCGTAGCCTCCACCAGTGGGAGAAGTGATGATGTTGATGAAGATGCTAAAGGAAAGAGAAACTATTCTGATGAGTTTCTAAAGCTACTACCTGGTTCCACTCAAAAAAAAAGGGCAAATGTTGATAGCCTGACAGATGAGTATGCCAACATAAGAGATGCCAAAACTCCAGGGTCCACAGGTTTTTCTCTTTTCAATTACTTTTACAAAAACTATGATAAAGCTATGCCTATTTCAAACCCTTGGACTTGTGGATTGGCTAGGTTGTTATTCCCTAATGTATTTGTAGATGTAGACCTGGTCCTAGGACTAGCATACCATTATGACCCATTGACCAAAACAATTAAGAAGAATGATGGCACTCTCTTAGTGGCCTTGAATAGAAATTCTTTCATGCAAGCTTTTGGCTTATACAACACAATGTCCACAGAGATACACCTTCCTAGACAAGAGGAAAGGTATAGGCTATAGTCTAGAGTTGTTAGGACTCAATTGAAGAGGCACAAGGCACATCCTTAGTGAGGTTAGAAACCATATTGCCCCTATACAAAGAATTGCACCCTATTGTTACAAGGATTTAAATTTTTATATCAAGTACATTGCATATGCCTTATACAGAGTGTTGGGAAAGGATGGAGGAACTAAGAGAATTGGTTTTGGTATTCTCATGATGGTCTTAGACCTACAGGATGTACGCTATAGTACCTGCTATGACTACATTCAATATATCATCAACATGATGCATGAGAGGTTTGTTGCCATTCAAAAGAAGAAGGGGCCTAAATTCTTGCAATATTCAATCTTGATGCATTTATTGTTGCATTTCAACTATAATATCATGGACTTGCCAAATTTGATCCCTCAGCTGTTATATTACAATCAACCCAACCCTATCCAATTTTGGATTAAAATTTGGAATTTCACTGCCAAAGACTGTGATTTCTTCAGATTTGAGAATTGGGTAGTTTACAAATTAATGCAAAGTCTAGGTGTGAATAAGACCAGGCTCTTAGTGAAGGTGTTACAATTGCTAAGACCCTGTGAGTATGTAGACAAATGGGAGGGAGACCATAACTGGGGTGACTTCTATTTGGAGAGCAATTTTACAATGATTAGAGTCTATGGATGTTCTCATCCTCCTCATATCTTACCATATCATGAACCAACTAGAATTGCTACAATGGAATTCATGTGGCATCTTATGTTAACTGATAAGGAACACCTTGCACCACATAGGAAGGGGACATTTACACCTAGATAGTTCAAAATGTATTAATTTACAATTGGCAAGAAGGCCCTTGACTTAGTGAGCAACTGGCTAAATGATTACAAGATGAGTGTTGCCTTATACAGGTATATTGATACAGAAGATTTCATTGTAGGAGATAAGAAACTCCTTACTCCCACCATTCCTAACACTTATCTACATGGTGAATGTGTGGAGGAAGATGCTACAAGAAATATTATTGATGAAGTGGAGGTGAAGCTGAAAAGAGATAAAATCCAAGAACTATTGGATGTGGAAAGACAAGTGAAGAGAAGAGGAGTGGCATTTGGAGGGTTCTTCCCTAATTTTCCTTATTTTGATATAATTAAAGCTATATTGAACAATCATCATACCTTATGTGAACAATTGGAGGATCACCTGGTTGTGAAAGGAAAAGGGAAAGAAGAGCCAGAGCATTCTAATTCAGAGTATGAGGAGGATAGTGATGGAGGATATTCAATTCCAAGCCCACCTCCAATGGATCAGCCACCACAAGGCAGTGAACAAGAAATGATAGCAGGTGAAATGATCACCATTGATTTAACCAAGGAAACAGAGGTGGAGAGTATAGATGAGCTTGCCCTTAAGAGGCAAAAGATTGATCTTGGTCAATCTTCTCATGCTAAAACTTATGAGAGAAAAGAATGGAAAAAAGATAGAGTAAGCGCCCTTATTCCTGATAATAGGGCCTATGATCATAATCTAAGAAAAGAAATAAGAAGAGGGAAATAATTGCAACAAGAAGTGGAAGAGGACATAGAGTTGCCTCTGAAAAAATGTATAGATGAGAGATTGATCCATCAGCAGCAGTTTTTAAAGGATGACAATTTCATAAAAACTAATGATTTCAAGGATTTTCTCTAATGGTTTAAGCAGAAACAGGTCAAAGAGAAGTTGAAATTAGCCAATGAGGAAGCAGTGAAAAATGAGGCTCTCTTAGCTCTACAAACATATGATCCTGAAACTAAGGATATTACTCCTGAAGAAGCTAGGAAATTAGTCTTGGAGAGTGGAATGTTGCTTGCTGAAGGCTGGGATTTAGGCTCAACATTTATAATAGACCAAATAAGAAAGCAACCAGACTTAAAGTTGACAATTGAGGTCTAGATTGGTGATATGATCAAAGAATTCATATATAGTCCAAATTCCCAAGCAGTTTCCATGTGGAGTCTATGTCCTAGAGACCAGAAGCCCCAATTGTTAAATATTCAAGAGAGTATGGTGGGGAACCAAATGGTGTGTTTAGTTCAGAACATAGGTGACTTGGAGATTTCCCAAGTAATGACACACTGGGCACATTTGAATGAGGATAAGACAAAGCAATTATCTAAAAGATGTGAAACTTTAGTAGATGAGGCTAGTGCCTTGGCTAAGGATAGAGAATTATGTTAAATCAAGATTCATGAAATAGAGAGGGTAATTTCTAAATTGTCCAAACAATTGCAAGAAAAGCCAGAAGTTGTATATGTACCCTCAGAGCAGCCTCCACATACAAAAGAAAAAGTTGAAACAGAAGAAGAAGCAAAAATAGAGGATATGGATAAAAGGGATAATGAGATTTCCATAAATGCATTGTTGAATATACTTTAGCATAGGATTGATATCCTAAAAGATAAAATTGATATAATCCTAAATGCATACAATAAATTACCTACTTTACATGTTTAAGTGACAGGGTACATCTCCAATTGGAATCTTTATTTCATAACTTGGTCAAGTAGGGTACAACTATTTGAGAAGTTGGCTTCTTTACAGCCACATAGGCTAGATCTACTAGAGATTGTGACAGAGGTGGGGGATGAGATTGGGAAAATAAATGTGACTTTACCTTTCTTTAAAGGCAAGTTAAATCAGATTGAGGCGAAGATCAGCCTCTTGGGATCAAGTTTTAACCAGTTTATTCCTCCAATCAAGGGAGAGGATGATCAGATTAAGGCCTTGGAGGCCTGGAAAAGTGAATTTGATAGCATTTTGCCTAATAAAGAGGCATTTATTTCAGATTCAAATCTATATATGGAAAGCTATAATAAGATTTTAGATGAAGCTTTCAAGGAAGAAACTAACATCAATAAATTCATAGTGGATGTTAAAGGAATAACTAATGTCAGATGGGAGAGGCAAAAGGCACAACTAAAAATAATTCAAAGCTTTAATTGGCCTACAGAAGATGATGTGGTAGAATGGGACTTGAAGACAAAGCCAAAGAAAAAGAAGGTTGCTGCAGTGGATGTTGATGTCTTGGACGAAGAATGAAGAAGGATACTTGGCACCTGATCTATGAGCATAGGAAGGCTAGAAATCATAAAAGACAAGTGTAGGTTATCCTATAATGGTGGTCACTTGGTCTTAATGCAAACATGATGCTATCCTGAACATGATTAGACAAAGGTGCCAAAGTTCATATAAAGACAAAAAAGAAGAAAGCTATCATAATTGACTTTTTGAGGAATAAAAGAATGTTTGAGGATATGACACAGAGTTCTTGGAAAACAAGTAGGTTAGTCATCATTAAATAATATCAGAAACTATCCTAGGAGTACACAAACCAAAGATGTCAAAGATCACATGAAGACAAGGAGAAGATCAGATTTCATCCTCTACTTTTGTCCTTGCACCGCTTGGGTCACTCTTCTCTTTTGTTTTTTTCAGCAAATTTAGGGTTAGGTTTCTTAAACCATCTGAAGCTTGTTGCATCCTTATCTGAAGGATTCCAAGATGGTTTAGACCTATATATGGATCAAATGTAATATTTTTACAAGAGATGAAATATAATTGTAAGCTAGATTTCTAGATTTCAGTCTGTGTTTTTGAGCTTTTATCCTTTATATGTACTGAAGCAGAAATTTATGAATAAAATACAGTGCAACTTCATTCTATATTGTTGTTGTCTCTTTACTTATTGTGTGTACTATTTTATGTTTAATTTGTAAGGCATGTTAAACATGTTGGCTATAAGGTAGATATCTAATTATTTGCAAGTTTCTTCTAAGGGGAGAATTAAATTTTGTGAGTAGTTTCAGAGAGTGCAACAGTGATTGAGGATTTGATACAACATTGTGGGAGTGACAGGGTAATTTTTAAGGCACTTTACCTGAGTTGTATGTAGGTTGTAAGGCATCCTACAGTATTATTATTTATCTATCTCTGTGGATTTATATCTTTTGACTCTATAGCCCAAGGATAGGCACTGGTCTAGAACCTGTTAAGTGATCCATCATCATCCAAATATTTAAAACTATTCAAAATTAATTACATTTACACAAAGAGCATATATTTAAAATCAATTGTACTTATAGAGTTTACAATTTGAGTTTGTTGATTTCTTAAATAGAAAATAAAATAGTTTACCCCTCCTAAATTCATAAGAATTATAAAAGGAAAGAAGGATGAAATTCCTTATCATGTTGTTGTCTATCATCATCAAGATAATGATTTGGATTGTTAAAATTTTCCTTAGAGTAATCATAGTTATCTGCATTGTTATCTATTTATCCATATAAGAAAAGATTATTCAGCACATAAGTAAAATTCCACTCTAAAGATACTGTCAAGTCAGTAATCAATCATAGGTAAAACTTTCCTGAGTCAGTGGATCTCAAAAAAGAAGGAGGTGATAATAGGTATCCCCAATGTTATCAAAATACCTCATAAATTAGAGTTTTCTCTTGCTTGAGTCAGAATTTTAAGGCATTGGGAGTCATAGAATTAATCAAGTATTCAATTATTTTAGAGGCCCTGCAAGAAAAAACCCTAATAGACCCAATATTTTGCCAACAAAATGTAGGGATGGGTATGCAGGGCATAACATGTAGGATCCATCGAAGTAAAGTTTCTAGGTGGGTTTCTCTTCTACAATGCACAAATGTTCATCTAGAAATTCTATGACCAAAGGATATGCATCCACCAATGGTGCTTCTGCTAGCTGATCTATGATGACTTTCCCTTTAATGGATTTTCTCTTAACATATTGAATGTCAAACTCGCTTAGCAACATAACCCATTTTGCCATTCGACCAGTGAGAGTAGTATTAGATAATAAGTACTTAAGAGGGTCCACTTTTGAAATGAGCTTGATTGTGTGACTGAGCATATAGTGGAAAAGTTTCTGAGTGGCGAAAAGCACTGCTAGGCATGCTTTTTCCATAGGGGAATAATTGAGCTCATAACCCACTAAGGTCTAGCTGATGTAATAAATGGCTATTTCTTTGCCCTCGTCATCTAGTTGAGCAAGGAGTGCCCCCAGTGTTGTTGTAGTAGTAGAAATATACAAGATGAGTAGTCAACCTGGTATAGGTGGTACCAAGATGGGTGGACTTGCCACATATTCTTTGATCTTTTCAAAACTTTTCTGACAGTGAGGATCCCATTTAAAATTGTTATCTTTTCGCATGAGATGAGTAAATGGTTGACACTTATCTACCTATTGAGAGATGAAATGCCGAATAGATTGTAATTTGCCTTGTAGGCTACATAGTTTTCTAAGTCTTCTTGGTGGATGAATTTAAATGATGGCTTGTACCTTTTTTGAATATATTTCAATGCCTCTTCTGGATATGATGAACCCTAGAAGCTTTCCATATGTGACTCCAAAAACACACTTCTTGGGATTGAACATTAGGAAAAATGTCCCAGCTGATCAAACACACACTCAAGCACATCTAGGTGATCTTCCCTTTTGATTGATTTGGCTAGTATATCATTTGCATAGTCTTCAAGAATTTTTTGGATCATGTCGTGGAAGATGGTCGTCATGGCTCATTGATAAGTTGCCCCTACATTATTTACGCCAAAGGGCATCATATTATAGCAGAAGGTACCCCAAGGGGTTGTGAATGTTATCTTATGTTGATCTTCTTCTGCAATATGGATATGATTATATCCTGAAAAACTGTCCGTGAGAGACAACATCTCATGTCTAGCAGTAAGATCTACAATCATGTCAATTTGGGAGGGGAAATCATCCTTTGGACATGCCTTGTTAAGATCCTGAAAGTCCATGCATATCCTGATTGATTTTTTGGGTTTAGATACTGGAACCATGTTGGAAATCTACTCTGAGTAGTCAATGGCATGAATGATTTGGGCCTATAGAAGTTTTCCAATTCCTCTTTGACTAATAGTGCTACTTTGGGATGCATTTTGTGAAGTTTATGCTTTACTGGCTTGACATTTGGATCTACGGCCAAATGTTGTACCACCAAGTTAGGGTCTAATCTTGGCATGTGAGAATACGACTATGAAAATTTATTGATGGATTCTTGTAGGAGACCCACGAGATATATTTCTTCTATTTCAGTCGGGGATGTTCCAATGTAGGTGATGCTAGGATTTTCTTCTGTACCTAGATTGACGAGTTTTGTTTATTCAATGAGGATTGATGGCTTCTTAGGTCTATAATCATAGATGAGGGGAAGAGTAGGGTCTTCATCCTCTGGCACCTCAGAGAGGCTTTCACCATCAGATACACCCTTTATTTTTAATTTTTTGCAATCAAATAGCGCCCTAGAGGGGTTTTCATTAGGGGATCAATTTTTCTCTTTTTATTTTTATTTTCTATTTCACTTTTTTGGTTGAAGGCCTCCCCTTCCCCAAAGTATTCTTTTGGATCCAATATGTACACATATGTTGATTCATGCCCCTAGTCAGGTTCTTTTTCTGTAGCTTCCTTGAATCTTAGGAGTGCTTCCTCGCTTTGGAACTTGTCAATGTGTATGACGCTTGGTTGGTCCCAGTCTATGAGATCAGGATGGACAAGGGGAAGGTCAATGAAGTTGATGGCTAGTTGATGGAGGACAGAATTGGCCAGGAAGGTTTCATCATCAAGGACATTGTCATAGGCTTTCACAATCTTCTCTTTAGCGACATCTTTGATTTAAGCGATTTCACCCAGGGGATTACCATAGGCATAGGTGTTTTCATTGGTGCCCCCAGCCATGGAAGAATCCATACCAAGGCCTAAATGATTTTCTAATTGGGTGGGCACAATAGGAGCTTTCATGTCACACTCTTCATAACCCAAGCATCATCCTTGATAGCTCCATTTTTCTATAACCATCTTGTGGGTTATAGGATATTTTCCCTTGAAGTAGCTTAGGAGACCATTTTCTGGGGGTGTCAAATCTTTATAAAGCCACCAATTGATGCCAATGGCCATCTCCTGGCCATTCAAAATGCCATGGGAAATGAAAGTGGTAGACTCCAATTGTAGTGGTTCAGTTGTTTTTGGTCCTTTCATTCTTGGATTAGGTGGGCGACCTTGAGTGTGTGGGTCAGATGGTAGGGCTCCCACTGTGAAGGCATCAAATTGACTATACTCTCCACAACCTTTGTTGTTGATCTTGACCATTAAAAGGGTGGACAAAAAGATGGTCTATGGACCTGAATGGGTTCAAGAAGAGTTGGCAATGGAGGTGCCAATGTCAATCCTGGGATAATGATTGGAATGTGGGAAAGAAGCTTCCAATGCATGGTAGAATGTGAAGGGATGGGGGTTTGTGTGGATGGTGACCTTAGTGTCATTATGTGGGAATTTGATGCACTGATGAAAGGTAGATGGGACAGCCTTCATAGAATGAATCCAAGGGAATCCAAGGAGGATTTTAAAGGGAAGGTCAAGATCAACAACGTGAAATATTATATCTTGTACTGCAGGGGCCCAGCTAAATGGGCAATAAAATAGTACCTTCTAATGTTCTTTCTAGGTTTTCATATGCCTTGATTTTGATAACATTATTCATTATATCCACTTCAGTATATCTCAATTATTTAATAAACTTTAAAGTACATAAATTAAGGGTTGAACCATTATATATCATGACCTATTTAATGGTAAATTCATTGACCACGCGGTGATATAGAGGGGGAGATTGTGGTCTAGTTCAACTTGGGGCATGTCAGATGGCTTGAAAGAGATTCTGCAAGAGGTGGATAAGTGGCCCACAGGATTATGGAATTTCACAGGATCAATATCGATGGGGAAACGAGATTCTTGTAGGGCTTTGTTAAGGATTTCCTGGTGGACTGGAAAAGTGCGGAAGAGATCCAAGATGGAGATTTGTGTGGGGGTGTTCCCTAGGTGTTTTAGAAAATTGTATTGTGCTCTAGAAGGAGGAGAAACACTAGCACATGTGACAGTAATTCTTCCTTGGCGGGTAGTAACTGTACAGTGGTTGTCCACACCCTTGATATGGATGACATTAACTGAGGGTTCAACTTGGGAGATACAAGCAATGAGCTTATCATAATTGATATCTGCAGAAGTGTAATCTTTCTTGTTAGAATTATCTCCTTGTTTTACCTTACCTTGGTTAGAGGGTTGAGAAGGATTGGTAGGGCCTTTCCCAGTGTCATGTTGAGGAAACACATTTTGGTGGATTTTCAAATCGGTATTCAGTGAGGGTTGAGTTGGTGCATTGATAGTGATCTCCTCTTTGTCTATGAGATCCTGAATATAATGTTTGAATTTCATGCACTTCGTGATTATGTGTCCCTTAACACTGTGATATTCACAATACTCATTATCCCTATACCAGGTGGGTTTTGGTGTCAATTCATCAAAAGGTTGTGTGTGTGGGTACACAATTAGATTGGCCTTAGCCATCTTCTAAAATATGACATCTATGGACTCACCCAGAGGTGTGAATGTGCACTTTGGTATGTTTTGAGTGCGAGGTTTATTTTTTCCCTGGGGGACGTGATGCAGGAGCATCTTGGGTCATTGGAAATCCTTCTCAACCAAAAATATGTTTTCTTTTGTTCTTTAGTTTGTTTCAGTGAAGTACTTTGTTACCCTATCACTTAGGTATGCTTGTTCCGAGTTGTCTTCTGTCGCTCTGGTATGCTTATCTCGAGTTGGTTTTTTTGTCACTTGGGTATGCTTATCATAATTTTTTTTTCTGTTGCTCAGGTATGCTTGATTCGAGTAGGTTTTCTATTTCTTGGGTATGCTTGGTCTGAGTCATTTTCCTGTTGCTCGGTGATCTCTATTCCTGAGTTTTTTGTTGTTGCTCTGTTTGCTGCTTCTGAGTTCTTTATCCTGATTTGGATGACTTCTACATTTAATTTTCATGGTGTAATTAATGTGGGGTCTCTCATTGGGATTTGTGTGGACCTAAATCTGGGTCTCTCTTATTAATTTGAGCACTGACCTCTTTGGTGGACTCTTGTATATATTTTTTTCTTTGTTCTTAGTTTAGTATTAGTTCTTGTAGGATATTGGAATTGGATGGAATATTATCTATTGAGATATTGTAAGACACGTCTATGACCTCACATGTATGAAGATCATTTCTATAATTCATTGAATGTAGATGACCAAAACTGGGAAGGCCTTACAGCCCGACATGTAATGAGTTTGATCAATTAATGAAAAGGATTCCTATTGTTTCTTCTCTCACTCTATTTTTTTTGTTTTTTGCATTATATCTGCAAGATGGTTTGGTAGTTGGTAGTGCCCTTGGCCCCTCCTACCATCCCTCCTTGCGTCAGGATGGATATAGCATTTGTTTGATTAACAAGATTTTGGAAATTGGATTGGAAATTTTCCCCTAGAGGGGGATATGTTGGAGCACTCTGTTGGGTATTAATAGGTTGGTATGCATGTTTTTGATACAAAAGTTGTTGATAAGCAAGTGTCAGTTGTTGGTATGCAGGAGTAGGTGCATTGCATCCAATGAGGACAATCTGGACGTGCTTGGTATCTGTGGCAGTATCAATCATGGTACTCTTGTTTTTGTTCTAGTTGAGGGATCTATCATTGTTGGGTGTGTCATGACTTGTATCCTTGTATATTTTGATGGTACCATCTTCTATAAGACCCTTTTTGAGGTCCATGCCTTTTCTACGGATCTCTTGATATGTCTACAAACAATTCATGTAGATATGATGTGCCAATTTACGGTGCAGATTGTCAATGAAAATTTTGACCAGATGTTTTTTAGGAAGGTTGGTAATAGTAAGGCCTTGCCATCTTTGGAGATAGTCTGTTATGCTTTCACCTCCTTTCTACTTGGAATTTCACAAGTCTAGGAGAGATAACTCACTCTCAACAAGATGCGCATATTGGGTCACACATTTTTTTGACAACTCGGCAAATGACGTGATCAAACCATAGGGGATATTGTAAAACCATTCAAGAGCTGATCCTCCTAGACTTTTGGGAAAGAGGAATATGAGAAATTTATCATTGTATGCAACCTATTGACATTCCATGTAAAATTATTTGATGTAGCTAGTAGGATCTCCCTTTCCCCTATACTTGTCAAATTTTAGAGTTACAAAATGTTTGGGGAAAGGAACTGTTGTGATGGATTGGTCGAAAGGGTAGGGAGACACTTATTCAAATTTGAATGTCTTGGTTTTGGTCTCATCTCGGAGCTCCTTGAGAGAATTCTTTATTTCTTTTGACTCTTGGCTGATTAGTGGAGGAGGCGGTTCTCCCATCATGTTGGATCTAGGTGCATGATATGGGTCAAAAGGCACTAGAGAATACAGAGTGTTTTGCAGAGGATACTATGGGGTGTGATAAGGAGATTGGTGGATAGTTTGTGGAGGTGGAAACTATGGTTGAGGGATGTACTATTCCTAGTAGTGTGATTGTGCTTTTTGAGGTAGCGGATAGGTAGGAGGGACTTGGTTTGGTCCTGCATAAACTGGTGGAATGGTCGCATTGTTATGCATGGGATAATTGGCTTGCACGCGAGTGCCCCTAGTGAGAGGAGCCAGGTAGTTGACACAAGTAGGAATTCTTGTCTACTGAGGTGGGATGATTTAGGATGCTTTAGATGGAGGCACGGCCAAGTAGTCGATATAAACTAGCAGTTGTTGTTGGGTAGGTTGCACAATTGGCTATGCAAAAAAGGGGTTGATGAAGGATGGTTGCACTTGGGAAGTGGAACGGTTTGCATTACCAAATTGTGTTGGTATCCAAAGTTCCTGTATAGTAACCTGAGAGTATCCCCAAGTAGAGGATGATGTGGCTTGTGTAGTTTGGCCAACTGGAGGAATCTGCTGAGAGGTTGGCCGATTTTTTTCTACTTGCAAAAATGATGGAAAAAGTGGTTTTGAGGTAGGCTATGTGACTGCTATTTGGGAATGAAATGTGGGCCCTTGTGAGAAGGAGGGCTGGTTGGAGACTATTGTGAGTGGCATGCCATTAGTGAATTGTTTTTGGGGAGGTGGTTGGATGGAAGTGCTTGCAGCTTGTGTGACTGATGGTTGTGAGTCAATTGGTTGAGTATGGATTGGTTGGGAAAATGTGGATTGGACTATGATTAGATGAGAAGTAATGGGTTGAATGGGTTTGGATGTTTGGATAGGTTGTGATGGTTGGGAGACTAGGGGTCCCATGATAGAAAGTGGTGTTGGTTGTGTGATTGTGTGCACTATGGGTTGCGTAGCTATTGGTTGGAGAAAATGGGATATAATGGATCCAACTTGGGATGATCTGAGTCACTGATCAAATATTTCTTCCACCACGGGTGGGAAAAGTCAGCTGGGATGTTCAAAGATAGTCCAACTTGTGGTGGCAGTTAGATTCCTTCTTACTGAAAGTTGGCAAGAATAGTGTAACTGTTATGTCTAATGATGCGCTGACCATTTGTGCATGTCTGGGATGGCTCATGAATGCTTCCATGGAACTTTGAGTAGGGGTTTCATTGGGGTCATCCCATGTATGTTCACTCAAAACTTGATTCTTAGGGTCAAAAGATACCATGGAGTTCTTATGGTCTATCATCAGATCAGATGAACTAGTGGCATATTTAGTGCCCATGTCTTTCCTCTTCTTGGATCTAGTTTTCAGTGGCATGAAATGAATGGTGTTAAAGGAATGTAGGTTGCTAATGTAGTTTCCTATGGATGATATGAAAGATTCCTAGGATGTAGTATTAAGGGATGATGCTAAATGATAAAAGGATATCCTAAGGACCTGGGATGACTTGATGTAACAAAGGATTATGATTTTATTTCCCTAATGTAAGTTTGATGATGGCGTCAGCCTAAGACAGACTTATGGTCTTCGGAAGACAAGAATATTTGTTGATGCGAACCAACTTTTTTCTCAAGGTAATGAGGTTACAAGAACAAAGTGGGTTATCCTAAGCAATTCTTAGCTAAGTAATCCTAGGAAGGATTTGAATTAAGATGTAGGTACTATGCAACTCAAAGGATGTAACACCAGGATTGGATTTTTTTGGATTTTTGGATTTTTGGATTTGATTGATTGGATAATGCTGGATTTGATTGGATGCTTGCTATGTTGGCTATATTATGAAACTCCTAGGGATGAGGTTCCTAAAATGAAAGCTAAAAGGACATAAGAAGAGGAGCAGACGAGTGATGTAGTGATGTGCCTACTAGTTGTATTGTTCATAGCTGACAAAAGTGTTGTTCATGTGATACTTGCTTCTGAAACATGCAATCTTGTTGTTATAGACAACCTTGTCATATTTTACACACAAGTGGATCTCTTTCTTGACAGAATCAAGGATATGTTGGTATTATTTATCCTTGCAAGTAGTTTCCTTTTTTTTTCTAATCATGGGAGGTAATGGGGTCTTGACTTTCTTATGTGTTCCCAGATTTGACATGCCATAGGAACAAATGTTTGCAATTGAAAAGTCATTTGTTGTTGATAAAGATCTTGGTTGTATTATTCAATGGCAAGAACAAGTTTCAAATCATACATTATGGTAGCGACTATGCTAAGTATACCTTGAGTCAAACATGGTCATTCAAATATCAAAAAAAATCCACCAAGGGACAAAGAAACCTTGAGGAGTAGGGAGAGTGTGTGCAACCTTTGATCAATCTTAAACAAGCAAAATCCTACCTAAGGAAGTTCGCTGAGTGTCAAAATATTTTCCCACACTGAGTAATCCTTCGCCTCACACAAAGTAATATTGACTTTGGCCAGGACTATATACATTGTGGGTTTTGAGAAGAGACTCAATGCTCAAATTGCATAAGCCCCCTCATGGCACAATCATGCTTTAAATTCCCCTGGGAATACATATGTTGGGTGTAAAATCTTCAGGTGATCTGGGTAAAGTCCACTTGGATCGATCCTTGCACAAATATTAGGATACTTTTGGAGGTAGATCGGGTAGGCTTCTACTTTAACCAGAGTTTAGTAAGGTCATCCATTCATGAATACCCCTTGTAGTTTCAAAAGAAAAATTAAGGTGTATATCCCTACAAGCACCCAAAATGTATAGTCTCACAAGTGATATTTAGACCTCTTGGCCCTACAGAAGTTGAATGTACCCCCCTTGTAGTCTTATAAACAAGATTAAGACCGAAGAGGCCCTACAAGAACCCAGTTGAGTGTAGTCTTGGCTAGCAAGATTAAGGCAACGAGGCCCTACAAAAAAAGGAGCATCAGAGGTAGAAAATATTTCATTTCTTCTCTCTCTTTGGATTGAAAGAAGATTTTTTATTATACTGGGGAGGAAGTAGTAGGGTTTTCTTGTTCCCCACTTGGGTCATTCCCAAGATATTGCTCCCTTGGTAGGCCCTCTAAGAGGTTTAACATGAAAATTAAATGGATTGACGACAAAAAGGAGTCTAGATTTTTTATTTTCCCATGAGGGGAAAAGAGCATACTCTCCTATCCAGTATCATTTTCTCCACACACACACACAAGACAAGCTTAATTCATTCCCCAAAGATTTAATTATTTAAGACAAAGAAAATGAGTCTAGGTTTTTGATCTTCCCCAAAGGGAAGAGAGCATACTCCCATAACACTTGCTTTGAATAAGACAAAAAGATCCCTCTAGTTAATCTAGGTGCCTAAGAAATCAAAGAAAATGCTAACAAGCATGATCGTTTGGGTTTTTTGTTAAGGCAACCTGCAAGAAAAATGTGAGTAATCTTTTGAATATATATCTTTGACAAGCAATGTTGCAACACAACTAGCTAGTAGTTTTTTTTTAAATTAGCCTTTGACAAGAGTTATAAGCACAAAAATACTCAAAAAATTTGTTAGCAAATGATAAAATCAAAACAAAAAGAGTGCAAACGCTTATTCAGGGTGCATATGTCAATTTTGTGTTCATCACAAAATGACAGCGTAGTGAAAATGCTAGGAAACACAGAAAAACACAAAAAAGGCAATACCAAAAGAGACACCAATTTGTGAGGTGCGGACGTTGAACGATGATTGATCTGGACCGACATTTGCATAGACGATGAAACACAAACCCACTTTTGCATAGACGTTGTTGTAATCTACAAAGCCAAAAAAGGACACAAAAAACACAATAAAAGTTACTATTCTCCTTTTCCTAGTCTTCAAATCGATTAGAAAGACCTATGTTAAGATTGTTAAAACCCTAAAAGGTAAGATTCCCTAATGATTTATCAATATTGTTCTTTTTAATGAAATTCTGACATTATAACTAATTGCAAAATGAATCTCTGCTAGAAAATAGAATCATAAAATGCTAAAAAGTAGCATAAAACATTATAAAACTTGATAATCAAAGGGTTAGGGTTGCAAAAATCTTGAGCAAGATGGTCTGTATCAGAGACGCTAGTTCAAGAAGTGCAGACGATGATTCAACGTGGATGTTAGATGGTGGTTTAGAATGAACTGGCATTTGCACAGACGCCTCTGTGTAAAATGCAGACACCAATCTGTAAAATTTGACAGAAATGAAATAAAAAGAGGAGAATAGAATTTTAAAGGGACATGGGTCCCACTGGGTGTGCCAGAATGTATACAAGGAAATTACCAGCCTACAATAATCCACAAAAACATTTGATTATTAGAGGGTTAGTATCCAAAATTCAAATGAGATAAAAGCAAGCATGAAAACACAAAATTATCCTCATATCATCGGATAGAGCTAAAACAAGATGCACCCAAGAGGCTTTTTTTATTTACTCTCTCAAACACAATATCAAGACTTCCCCAAGTAAAAAAATGATTAATATTTGATTCTAATGCAACAAGGATGGATGAGAGAAGGATTCAAGAACTAGTATGGATCAACTAGTCTCAAAACCTCTCAAATTATTAAGCTACTATGAACTTGAAATGAGAAATAAGAAGGAAACTATGATTGATTTTACCAAATGATCCTAGCATGTAACATCTAAATGATTAAATCTTGAAAACATTGAAACTAGCAATGAGAACTCTAACACAATTCTAGCATAATAACAATAGCAAAGATGAGTGAGTGATGGAATGAAAGAGAGGAAGGCCTCTTTTATAGAATTGAAAAAGAAATGGATGGTTGAGATTAAGAGGTGGAAGGGAGATGAGTGGCTAAGATTGAAGATTAGGTTGGAAAAGTCAAAGGGGATTATGCACATGATTAAAGGTAAATTACCTTTTAATCAAGGTTAGGGGATTATTAGCAAGAGGAGGGAATTGGAGGGAATAAAGTGGGTTTAAATAAAGTGTTTTTATCAAGTTTAGAGGAATTTTAACCTTATGGAGGGATTTTAATAAATATAGATTTATTAAAAAGGGGGATTTTTGAGGGAAATGTATTTAAATAAAATACATTAGGATAGTATTTATAAAATATGTAAATACCATTAATTAAAATATTTAATTAATTTATTTAAATAGTTAGATGAACAAAAGGGAATTTAATATTAATATTTTTTTGGACGTCTATAGTATGTAAATAAGTAAATATCAAGTGCTAAAGCACCACTAAATAGGATCAAACAAGAAGGGTTCACATGTTTTCATAATCTCTATGAGTAGAGTATACTAGAAGAGTATATGGACATAACAATCACTCAATCACACTTCACACAAGAACTATTATGAAACACTCCATTTATCAATTCTCACAAAGACGTGCATAAACATTCACTAAGAATAGCATTTACAAATTAATTCTAGATAACGCATAAAATGAAGTTCACATTTATCAATCACTCATCATCCTAACATAATTTCAAAAAGATCAAGATCTTCTAATAATTCAACATCATGGAATATATCTAATAACTAATTACATAGAGTACACAGTTGCATTTAAATTTAATAGTAAATTAAATAGTAAATTGAACATTTCATGCCATCCTAGTTAATGTTACACTATGAAAACATATATGATAAACAAAGCGTTTCATTTTTTACATACGAACATAGTACAATCTCTGCGATGTCCTCCCTTACACATACTATTAGAGGTCCAAAATGAACATGATAGAAACAATACTTATCACAAAGTAGGGATAACAAAAACAAAAATTTAGAATAGTCACCTCAAAAGTTTAAAAAGGAAAAACCCAAGAAGGGGAATACAAAGTTCAACAAAAATAGTGCACTAATTAAAACAACAAATTAAGTGTGACCAATGCCACAAAATAGGCATTAAAAAGAGATTCGGGTGAATAATCCAGGCATAAGAAAGTTCAAAAATTTAATGCTAGCCCACACACAACACAAACAATTCATCGATAACAGAATAAATTGTCAACTATAAAACATTTCACATAACAAAGTGACTAGTATTAGTCACATCAAGGGAGTAACCGCTTCACGACATCTAGGGATCCAATATATTGGATGCATTAGAGAATATACCTAAACACAATAGATAGATAAATCATTTATGATTTGTTACATTCATATTTTATGTAATCATATGCAACTATGTTTTCTAATTACTTGCAAACATTTAACATTTCATTACAGTTATTTGATTTCCTAATGAATGATAGTATACATGATGGAGGAATCATACCACATTCATAGGTAAACACAACTGATGTTGGGATAATTTCACTTGAGCTCAAACATATGTAAGGGTAATACAAGACTCTATAATGATCCTTTAATAGGAGTACCTACACACTTAGTTTTTGACAAGGACCAGTAGAATTACAAAATTTATAAAACTTGAGTATAGTATGGTACATATTGGTTACACACAAGGTAACTCCTTCTGATACCAATTAAAAATAATTCTAGTTACATGGGTAAAATATAGAATGCTATCTCTATGGTACAACATGGTTCTAACTCAAAGGCCCTAATCCATTGCCAAAAAACATTAATGGTCAATACTCATATACAACAAGAATATCCTCATAAGGGAATGCATAGGCTCACAACACACTTACTATCAAAAAAAAAAGACCTACTATGGCTCTCATAATTATCAGGACAACCCAACATGATGATCTTTCTATATTAGCACTAAGGAGCTAAGACCAACCTTTAGGAGCTTGACACATATTACAAATTAACTAGGAAAGAGAATGACAATTCCACCCAGGTAAGATGCATCTAATACAATGTAACTAATTAATTTTTTCAAAGTGTTGTAAGATGGCTACAAGATATAATGGTTCTCTTAAGACTACAATTCATAATTCAATTGGGGACATAGGTCCTTGAACCAATTTGATCTATTATGAAGAAAGAAAGATCCCAATCTTATAAATGCATATCTTACATGATATATTATTTCAAATTGTGCACAATATATTTAATTATAAATGAAACTACTATAAATTATTTCATAATGTCATAATTAATCTTATCCTTTCACATATTATTAAGACACTCACACAATGTAGTATGCAACACTTAAATATGACCTAATCAATAACATACAATTCTATCCATTAATAAACACTAATATCATACTCACTACGGACATAAATAATAGGGCCACTCAAAGAACATAAAATTTCAGAAGGAATAAGGTCCATGACACAAGGAATCCCTAAAACTAGGAAACTCACACTAAGGAGGGTCACATAAACTATAAACAACAAAATTGATCAAATATCATGCTACATCAAATGAGGCAACTCAAACATGATCGCCAAGCATCCACAAACCATAAAAGGGACACAACAAGCAAGCTAACTACTAACTCTCAACAAAACACTCACATAGACAATCACCAAATTTATGATAAACAATTGTAACTAGAGATCTCATTGTGTTATCACAGGTTCTAGCAACTAATCTCACCTTACTAGGTATTTCACCTATGACAACCAATAGACAAAACCATGTCTCAAATAAGCTAAGAGATAATAAACACATAATGTAGCTAGAATACAAAGGTTCTCAAATATAAAAGAGTTGCGTCTCT
The DNA here is from genome assembly GCA_018584345.1 of Thuja plicata. Classification (NCBI taxonomy): domain Eukaryota; kingdom Viridiplantae; phylum Streptophyta; class Pinopsida; order Cupressales; family Cupressaceae; genus Thuja; species Thuja plicata. The sequence goes on from MU225529.1 coordinate 233,255, forward strand.
ATGTTTTTGTTTAAATATTAACTACGTACCATACACTTAATGGATGTACAAAATTCATAGATTTCTCTGTGTAGAAACTCAGGCTTTGATACCATATGTAATGCCCTGCCAAGGAACCTAGGAGAAATTAATCTAAATCATGGTACTAAATTTACAGAATGATTTTTTTTAATATTTTATAATTGATAAAGAATAAAAATGTGAAAGCAATATAACATAAGACAATACATACACATGAATATAACTCATTTATAGATTACAAATCTTGAGGGTTCCATGACGTAGAATTATGTAATTTAGCTAATCTAAAAAATACAATTAACAATATACAATCTCCATAATATAAAATATTAACAACTACATCACATAAATGAAACCTAGATACAACTAATACAATAAGGTATACATAACGAACCAACATCCACTCCACAAGTCACAGGGTATGTGATAAAAAACCAAGTTTAAAGTATGATACAATATCCGAGAATTCACAACTGATATAATAAAACAAGTATACAACATAAGAAGGATAAGAGAAAGTCTCCTAAAATGAAGAACAAGAAGGTTCAACTGCAACAAGGATCATCCAAGCATAAATTCACGAACGTCAGATCTCAAGGGTAAAAGAATCACTACCACCCGACCTCATGGAAAAAAAGGTCCACTCCTATCATGCTAAGGAGATAACAATAGACCCATAAACATAGGAAACAACCAAACAAGAAAGACTAAAATAAAGGTACACTGGATAAAAAGGTAACAAGAAGATTCAAGGTTTAAAGTATAAAATATAAATAGACCAATAAGTGTACCAAAACTCATGTAGGAACCTAGAACACATATAGGGAAGTTTCATCACATACATTCTAACCCTTGAGTTTTTTCCTATCAGCCTCTCTGGACCTCGGCACTCAAGTGACCATATGTGGCTCAGTAATCCTTTCATATAGACAAGGATTCTAACCATGCAAGGCCTCAATGAAACATCTTTTCCCAATCCCATCCTTAGCCTATACTAGCACTCAAGGCATGGGCGAGGCACATATTTATCTTATTAATGTTATCTCAATTAATTTATGTAGTCATAAAATGGAATCACTTCCATTTTGGATTGGTTTAGCCCTCTGAGTAAGTGGTTTGGGGTCATGTAAAATGCCTTGAATGGGTCTTTGACTTGGATCTAGATTTTTCCCCTGTTCTATCCCATTTTCCACTTCTCTTTGGCCTATTTCTGGCATCCTACTCTACAAATTTGAGTTTCTTGACCTCAGGGTCAAGTTCAACCTCGACCCTGACCTAGGTCAAGGTTGACCTAGACCCTAACCTAGGGTCCAAATTTCAAGATTCCAAGGTTTTTAGATGTTAGGCTTTGGAAATATTTAATTCCCGCTTCTGGGTTGACTGTTTCGGTCTCTAAAGTAACAAATCTTGAAATTATATTTAATATAGGTTCTCTTATAGGGGTATAGGTCTAATTGGAATTTACTTCTCCTATGTAGGCCTCTCTAGAAGATTGTGCCCTAGACTTGTATATAAGGAAGCCTTTCTCCTCTCATTTTCTCTAAGCATAATCACAAGCACTAAAGACTTGAAATCACAAGACCACCTATGCACATGAAGGATAATCTATTGAAGTGATCATATACTCTCAAGAATTCAAGCATTAAAGCATATTCAATCATTCAATTCATCAAGGAGATCCATTGGTAGCCATTCAAGGATTCAAGCTCTATGGAGCCCTCTTGTTGAAGATTTCTCCATCCACATCCATGCAAGCTTCTTCCTACTCCAAGATCCATTAAAGATTGGTGTTGAAGATATAAAATAAATTGATTTAAGACATCCTACATCCTACATTCTACATTCATTTGGAGCATACATACTTGTAGATCCAAGGATTCGAATCCTCCACAAGGGTTTCTATACAAGCAAGGTGAATTTGTTTATTTTCTTTGTTTATTTATGCAACTTCAATTATATTTTAAGGTTAATTCCAAAACATGGGTTTGACCAAGGCAAACCCCTCCGCCCCAACAAACAAAACCATTTTCCTTGCAGGTATAGGTACAAGACAGAAAATTACAGAACAGATTCGGATACCCTTTTTGGCCAACTTTCGGGACCCGTGAATAGAATTTTTGTCAGAGCAGTGGAGGTCAAGGTAGACATTTTGAGGTACAATTGCACCCCCTCTTTTGGTTCAAGGTCTAACTGACTCATAAAAGGAAAATATTTCTGGGTTTTCTCCATCTCTGTGTTTCTGTTGTAGATCCAGTTGTAGAATTTCCCGAAACTCAATATAGACACCATAAAATAGGAATTTCCATATATGCTATATTTTGAGGTTAGTACTTGTCTTCAATTAATTTCAATTAAGGTTTCAATCAATTAAAATTTATTACATACTCTTCATTCATAATTTGGGAGTGTGAGGATTTCTTCTTTCTTCTTATTTCCAATCGATTGAGGCATTTGTGCATTAACCATTTTCTTATGGTTGATCAAAGTGGATCTTTCCTTTGTGAAATTTGGGGCTAGGAGGAGAATCTTATGTTTCCCCCAAAAAAAATTTATCTAACACATTACATCCCACATACGTTATATCCCCTTACCCATACACATCATTTTTCCATCTTACATTTTGGTGAACCCATGATAGACAACTCTTTCTTTTTGGTGTTAGATTTACATTTCATGTTAGATCTTGCATGCATATTAGATTAGCCTTCTTTTATGTTCTTACATTTACATTTTCTTAGTTTAGTTCATTTGCATTGCATTGGTGTATGAGCTTTACTACCTCTAGTCCTACTTATAATATCTCAGTTAGAATTCATCGCAGACTTATGGGTTCCTTTGATCCTGAGTCTTCCTCTCCTTTCCTTAGGATCCCAGATGATAATTTGATCACTCATGATTCCAATCCTTCTACGGAGCATAACTCTTCTCACTCATCTCATGATGAGGAT
>MU225529.1:247434-352131 GCA_018584345.1 Thuja plicata
CCATCATGGTGGTGTGATCTTCCTTCAAGATCCTTTGTGCATCCTCAAGACTCTTTCATCATCCTTCCAAGGTGGATTCCAAGCATACAATCATGAAGTTTTATGGTCTTTAAAGCTCCATGCTTTCATATATACATATTTGCATACATTTTAATTACATTAGCATACCTATTGAATATCATAGCTTCACTATTAGATTCAATTCTACTACTTGTTAGCTTTCCATACTTTATTTATTTCAAAGGTTAATTCCAAAAGTAGGGTTTGACCAAGGCAAACCCCTCCCCAACAACAAACAAACATTTTTTTTGCAGGTATAGGTTCGGGACTGTAGATTCGAGGCCAGATCTAGATACCCTTTTTGGATTTCTTTCAGATTGTGTGAATAGGGACACTTTCGAAGATGAGTAGATCGAGTTGGCAAAAGTGGTACAGGGTCGACCTTTTTCATAAGATGACATCGGAAAGTAAAAAGATTCCTGGGGTTTGTCCATCTCTACGTTCCACTTCGGTATCAACTGTTAGCATCTCCAGAAACCATCTACAAAACTCAGAAAATGAGTTTTTCCAGATCTGCTATGTCATGAGGTAGGCACCTTATCACATCATTCTTTACATGCTATTTTCCATCCTTTTGATCAATATAATTAAACGTAATATCCTGAATTTGGACATAGGATTTCCCTTCATTATACAAATATTATTTAGGAGATCTAGGGCATCAAACCCTTCCAAATTTAGATTTTACAGTATCAAATGAATCTCTCTCCAACACGGAGTAAATCATAATAAAACCTACCATCGCTCAAAACATTGAACAATCATAGTAGAAGAAACAAGGTGACCAAGTGAACAAATTGTAACTCAACACAATATTTGTTGTCACCACTTATGGTCAAATAACATAAATATCAAAGACTTGAGGAACAAATGACATTATTCATAGTGTACCCAAGACAACACATGAACCAATCGTGACATAAATAGGTTATGAACTTTCCACAATATGAAATACAAAGAGCAAAAAGGCATAAAATCATAAGATAGTACAAGTAAGAAGACATAACCCACCTAGGGTAACAACCTACCCACACTGACACTTAACAAAACAAAGATCACATGAAAGAAGGCATGCATACATTTGACATATTATTTAACTCCATTTATATAACATCATTATATTTATTAAAATACTCTTAAGTCACAAATGACTTAGTTAATAACATAAAGTACGCACATGGAACATATATGGTATTTTCATGAATCTCTATGATCTTTAATTTAAATTATAAATTGATTAGTTTAGCCATAATAATTATTTAATAATTTTCAAATTGATTATTTTTTAATTAATAAGACTTATTAAAAATTTTAACTTTATAAAAGTGTTTTTGTGTATTTCCTCTATGCACATCAGTTGGTAATTTGAATGGTATAATATCATATAAAATGATACGGATCTGCAACTTATATAAATGGGAATATAATTTAATTTTACATATTTTTCATTCTTTCGATTCCTAAAGACAAGGTCATCTAAATCATATAAAAAGTAAATCTTTGTAATAGTCTTGTTCGGGAATGAAGGTTACTAGTTTGGTAAAAAGACCATAACTTTATTTTGAACAGTTGGATCGTCATAACAATAAGTAAAAACATTCATAAAATTATTAGTTACAATATTACAAAAAAAATATTTCTAACTATATAATTATAAAAAGTTATGGATGAATGTTCGTCGGACTCCAATTGAAAAATCAAGCTCAAACATGCCTAATTTCACTATACAATCCAATATTTGACCCTTTTCGTACAAAGGAATCCTATTTGGTTTTGTATATGTTAAATAAAACCCAAATGGGTATCTTAAAATGTCTTTATCTTTTTAAGGTGACATCTCAAATGAAAATTATTCCCTACCCTAAATCTTCACAATCCTAATCCAAAAACATATGTTTTCAAACCCATATCCTTACATACAAGTATCTATAATACACATAGTTCATAATCAAGGATTCCTCCATACAGTTGAAACTTATGCAACTAAATTTGTATAATTTGGTAAAACCTTAATGGATATACAACAAAAATGTATCCTTTTTAAATCATTCTCTCCTAGGGTTTCCATACAAATTCTCACAAAATACTAGACGTGTCATAAACATAACTCACAAGAACACCCTAATCATTTGTATAATTTTTTAGAAATCAAAAGAACCTTAACTCAAAACCAAATCACAATTAAGAAAGCATGGAGAAAACAATCTTTCCTACAGAAACTGCAAAAATACTCAGAAACTCCTACCTTCAAAACACCAGGTAGACTTGCTAAGAAGAAGGAGGAAAAGAAGAAGAAGAAGAAGAAGAAGAAGACAACTTCACTCCCAAGCTTTAAAAATATATTCTCTAACTTCAAAATCTCGATGTAAAACCTGTAATCCTGTCTCCTAAAACTTGTGTTTTGAAAAATCTTTGTCATCCCTTCAAAATGGCCAAAAAACTCTAATAAATAAAAACTATTCAACTAGGGTTTCTAGGACAACTTCCTAAAAAACTTAACCCCCCCAAAAAAGATAAAAGAATTATTTTCTTTATTTTTTCTTCGTATTTTTAAAATAAAATCAATTTACTTATTTATTTATTTATTTATTTTCTTTTTCTAAATATATATATATATTCTTTCTTTCTTTTCTTCTCTTTTTTTTTTCTTTTCTTTCCCTTTTTGTTTTTTTAATTAAATAATTAATTCTCAGCAAAACTTAGTTTTTAATTAGAATTAGAAAACTCAATATTATTATTATTATTATTATTATTATTTAAATGCAATTACATTACATATTATTATTTTTAATTAGGAAAAATAGTTGTAGCATATTAATAATTTATCTATATTATTATACCCTTTTAATTCTCATTTAGACAATATTTAATTAAATCCTCAAACTTTATCTTTAGGCTTTTAATTAAATCTCTTTTAATAAATACAAGTATTTAATTAATCCATATTAATTAAATATATGTATCTTTAAAATTTTATTATACTTAGAAGGTTCACTTATTTAAACTTTATAATTAACCTTTAATTACTCTTTTACTTACATCACGACAAAATACCACATTGACCTTCATGCATGCATACTGAAATCTGACCAAATCAAAATGCAAAAAAGATGCAACAACATAAGCATGCTCAAACAAGGGTTTACGAATTCACGTCACCTCGAGGAATTCAGAGAAGGTAGTCAACTAGATACTTGTCCACTATTTCAGGAAAAATGAGGGCTTATGTTAGGATTTAGGCCTGAATGTTATCTCCTCTCTCTTACCATTGAGATAATGCAATAGGGCATGCTCATCCTAAAAATTCAAGAAAGTCAATGCCCGGTACTTGCAAACCTGAATCACAAAGCTAAGCATATGTGTGTGTGTGTATACACATAGACATATATATATATGTGTATATATATATATATATATATATATATATATATATATATATATATATCAGGCAATGGTAGGGATCATTCGATCATGTGGATCTCGCAAGCGAGTAACTATGTCTCCATCCCTCACCATATTAGGAACATCAGATGGAGATATAAAACATACATGCAACCCATAAACATGCAATTATGGGGTTAGTAAAAAAAACTATAATATACATAACATCATCATATGCAAATAATCATCATCATCTATCTAACATCATGACATAAATCAAATACTCAAAGTATCAATGTTCTGCATCATCCATAGATATTGTAATAACATTAAAACATCATCAAATGCAACTAAAGATCTAACTGTTGGAAGATACAATTGAAACAATTGTTATATTTCCATTGATGTCAAACCTTAACTGGTAAGACAATTGCTATCTTGTAAATTACCAAATCAATTGATTGATGAAGAAGATTTGAAAAGAGGAGATAACAAGAAGACCAAGTGAAATGGTTGAGTTATGTGAAACTACAATGGGTACTTGATGAGTGTTATCAATTTTTCTTGCTGAACCTCAAAAATGCTTGAATGTTTGTTTTAACTCTATGACTCCCAATATTGAAACAACTTATTCAAGCAAGAGAAATGCCTAATTGATGAGGGTATAGATAATATCTGGGGAAAATATTACCTCCTCCTTCTTTTTTGAGATCCACTGACTCAGGTAGGTATTACCTATGAATGATTACTGATTTGACAGTATCTTTAAAGTGGATTATCTTCTTACTAACTTTGCTGAAAATGCCTTTTAATGTATCAATAAGTAGATGACTATGAAAATGACTATGAATAACCTAATACAGAGCTTAATAATCCAAACTAGTATTTTGACAACAGCAAATAGTAATGCAATAAGGATTCTCATCCTTCTTCCTTTTACAGTTCTTATGAACTTTAGGAGGGATAACCTATTTGATTCTCTCTTAAAGGAATCAGTAAACTTGAATTGTATACTCTGTGAGCACAATTTCTTAGGAATGTATGCTCTTTTATAAGTGTAATGTAATTGAATGATTGCTCTTAAATGCTCGATGATTGAATAATTACATGCAAAACTATAAACCGGCGCCTAATCCTATGGGCTATAGAGTCAATATCTGGTATAAATCTATAATAAGGTGACTAATAAAATACTTGCAACAAAGATAAAATGCCTTACAAATTATCCTCTAGCTCTACAACTGTCATCAAATCCTTAAATTAGTGCTAAGTTCTCTAGGGTCACTTGAAATAATTAATCCTTCTTTGAAGGAGCTCACAAATGACTGCACAATCACCTTGTGATCAGTATGTCTAAGTGCCTTACAAATAAACATACAAGAACTATAACAAAAATGAAAAGAGACAAACAAGATGTAAAAACAAAGATTGCAATATATTGTATTAATGTCTTAATGCTTCAAATACTTTCAGATAGACAAAAAAATACAGAGGCTCAGAAAAATTTTAGTAGTCTGCCTTGTAATTCTATTCCATCATCATCAAACTTAAAAAATGTTACAATTAGTTCTATTTATAGGCTTAAACCATCTTGGAATCCTTAAGAAGTAAGGATGCTACAAGCTTCAAATGGTTTTAATACCTAACCCTAAAAACTAGAAAATATAAAAGATAGGAAAGCACCAAGCGGTGGAAGGACAAAAATGGAGAATAAGATCTTATTTTCTCCTTGTCTTCTTATGATCTTTGGTGCCTTTGTCTATATATTTTTAGGATAGCATATGATATTTATAATGATATCTAGTGACTTCCAATATAGGCTAACTTACACTAGTCTTTATGATTGCTAACCTTCTTGTGCTCAAAGAGCAGGTGCCATGTGTCCTCCTATTCTTCATCCATGATGTCTAGGTCAACAGTGATAGGATTTTTCTTCTTGGGCTTTATTAAGATGTCCCATTCTGTAACATCTTCTTCTTTTGGCCATTCAAAGCTCTGTATATTCTCCAACTGGGTCTTCTGTCTTTCCCACCTTGCATCGGTGATACTCTTGACATCTATGATGAATTTATTGCAATATGTTTCTGCCTTAATTAATTCATCCATAATCTTATTAAATATTTTCATATCTAGCTCTCCATTATCAAAAACATAAACCTCTTTATTAGGTAGTACAGTGTTGAACTCTGAGCCCCATACACCTAGTGGCTTGATCTAATTTTCCTCTGATTTGATTGGAGGCACAAATCTGTTGTAGGTTGGTCCAAACATGTTCAACCTTGCCTCTATTTGATTAGCCTTTCCTTTAAAAAATGATAGGGTGGATCCTATTTTCTCTATCTCAATCCCAACCTGGGTTACTATCTCTAGTAGGTATGACCTAAGTGGTTTCAAAGATGCCAACCTTTCAAAAAGTGTTGTTCTTCCAGACCATGTTGCATAATAGGGATTCAAAATTGAGATAAAATTGTTTACCTCTACTTGTAGGCCTGGCAATTTGTCATAGGATCCATATAATACATCAATCTTATCCTTTATTGTGTCTACCCTATGTTACAAAATTTGTGTTAATTCACCCAAAATAAATTCATTGTGCTCCTTAACCTCATGTTATGTCTATGTTGTTATATCCTCTATTTCCTCTGTTTGGATCTCAGCATCTTGTACCTCTTTTGGCTCTGCAGGGGCAACTTCTGGATTATCTAAAAATTATTGTGTGAGCTCTCCTATGATCTTCTCTTGTGATTTGATTTTAATCAGCCCCAGCTCCCTGTCCTTGACAATATCACTAGTGAGCTTCTTCAATTTCTCAGACATTTGAACTGCTTTGGCCTCATTTAGTTGAGAAAAATGTGTGAGCACTTGGGAAATATCCAAGTCTCATGTATTCTGGACTGACCAGATAACCCTTCCCTTTTCTCCTGAATGTTTATTAGGGTTGTCTTTGACCTTTTGGAGCTAAGATCCACATTGCTAATGCCTGGGATTTTGGATTGTATCCAAATCCCCTAATCATGTCCCCAACCTGTGTCTCTGATGACAACTTTACATTAGGTTTCTTTCTAATCTGATCAATAATAAAAGCAGAGTCCAAATCCCAACCTTCTACTAATAGCATCCCACTGGCCTTTACCAGTTGTCTTTCCTCCTCAGGTGTTATTTTCTCTGATTCAGGATCATAATCCTACAATGTTTGTAGAGCCTCTGTGGTTACTGGGTCACCACCTACCAACTGCAATTGTGCACTGACCTCCTGTTGTTTATTTCAAATGAGGAAGTCTATGAATTCCTTTTTTTGATGAAATTTTCATCTTTTAGGAATTGATCCTGATATATCAATCTCTCATCTGTGCAAGTCATGAGAGGTAAATCTACTTTCTTCTCTTCATCATTTTGCAATTTCTTTCCTTCCCTTATTTGTTTCCTCAATTGATGATCATATGCTCTGTTTCTAGTAATCAAAGCACCAATTTTGTCTTTCTTTTTCTCTTTCTTCTGAGAAGGTTCCCTTGTTTCAATTTTTTGTCTCTTTAGTGGGGGCTCATTGGTAACCTCAGTTTCAGGGACCTCTATTCATTCAATTATGTTTTCACCCCATTTTCTTGCTCTTCAACAAATGATTGGTTTACTGGAGGGGAGATAGGTACTGAGCACTCCTCATCACTATCTTCATCATACTTTGATGATGAGTTCCCCTTTTGGCCTTTCTCTGGAACTACAAAGGCATCTTCTAGTTGGTTGCATAGGAGAGTGTGGGACTCAATCATGGCATCAAGCCTCTTTAAATATGGTAGGTCTGGGAAGAAACCCCCAAAAGTAATTCCCTTTCTCTTTACTTATCTCTCTAAATCCATCAATTCATTGAACTTCTCAGCTCTTTTATCCACATCCTCATCCTCCAATATATTTCTTATTAGGTCTTCCTCCATGCATTCCTCATGGTCCTTTGTATATGGAATGGTGGGCGTCAGCAGCTTCTTGGCACTTAGGATGAAGCCTTCTGTATCAATGTATTTGTATAGGGCCACATTCATTATGTAATGGCTCATACAGTTGTTTACTGGGTCCAATGCTGTCTTTCCAATTGTAAAATTATAAATCTTGAACTGCCTTGGGGTAAATGTACCCTTCCTATGAGGAGCAAGGTGTTCTTTATTTGTCAAAATTAACTGCCTAGTGAATTCCATTGCTACAATCCTTGGTGGCACATGGAATGGGAAAACATGGGGTGGGTGAGTGCAACCATACACCCTAATTAATGTGAAATTATTCTCATAGTAAAAGTCACCCTAGTTGTGATCTCCTGGCCACTTATCAAGATATTGGCATGGCCTTAGTAGTTGTATCACCTTAACTGGTAGCCTTGTCTTGTTGACACCTAGGCACTTAAGAATTAGATATACTATCCAAATTTCAAAGGCACAAAACTCTTGTTCCCTAGAAGTTTAATTCCACACTCTCAGCCAAAACTGAATAGGGTTGGCCTAGTTCTGGTGAAACCTCTAAGGCCTTAAACATTGACAATTCATGATAAGAAAGTTGTAGTATAAGATCAAATGCATTAAAATGGATTAATGCATGAATATGGGATTGTCCTTCTTGTTCTGTATATCAATGAATCCTTGATGCATTTGATCTATGATATATTGAATATAATCATAGTTGGTACTTGTATGAGGGCTCTACATATCCAAGACCATCATAAGGATGTCTGAGGTGATTTTTTTGGTCCTACATCTTTTCCTAACACTCTACATAGTGCATATGATATATACTTCATATAGAAATTCAGGTCCTTGTAGTAGTAAGGGGCAGTCCCTGGGATAGGTGCTATATAATTTTTCATTCTCCTTGGCACATGATGCTCCTGAATCAATGCCAGATTCTCTTTTATATCAGTTCTCTAAACTCATCAAGTTGATCTCTGTGGCCATGGGATGGTATACATTGAAGGCTCTCATGAATGAGTTTTTATCTAGGGTAACTAGGGATTTCCCGTCATCCCTCTTGATTGTTTTTGTTAGGGTATCATATCTACTGGCCATTTCTAAGATAAAATTGACATCTACAAATATGTCAGGGACTATTAATTTTTCCAGTCCACAGGTTCATGGATTCAAGATAGGCACAACTTCATCACTATTATTATAAAAATAGTTGAATAGGGAATAACCAGAAGATCCTGGGGTTTTAGCATCCCTAATGAAATGTAAATCATCTATGATGGCATCAACACTTACCTTTCTATTTTGGCTTGATCTTGGCAACAACGTGATTAATTCTTCAGAGTAATTTCTTTTCTATTTCATATCATCGTCAACATCACCACTTCTCCCACTGGTAGATGCTACACTCATTTCTTGACTCATCTTGTTTTGTTCCAATTTATATTACCGATATTGAAACAAATCTTCTCCAAACCCTCACCAAAAATTGTCAATTACTCTATGAATTGCACTTCTGAGCACTGAAAACACCACCAATCACAAAGCTTTATGAATTCTGAACCAGGAAATCACTTCTTTCATTACAAATTACTGGAAAACTCTATTCTTCTTGGAAAATGTTGATCTCTTTAAAAACTCTTAGCTCTAAAAACTTGGAAGCTAGTAAAATAAAATGGCAATGGATACGCTTACTTATAACTGAGAAATCAATGCAGCCATCTCTTTGAAATTGGTAAACTTACAATTCAATCATTTCCACCATTAGTTTACATACTGTGACATCAATTTTGGTTCTAGCTGTGGCATTTCAAACTGACATGCAATCAATTATCAATGAGTGCATTTTGTTTATTTAAACCTTATAAAATTTGAAAAGAGATCAAAATCAAATCTGATTGGTTGTCATTAAACATAACTCGGACACTTTTCCATCTGGCATAAACTTCTAAAAATCTATTGGCTAGAAATTGTACACCATGGCGCCAAAGAAAAGTCTTCATTTTAACTTTGATCTTGCTTCTAGCAACCTCACGACTGTGTAATCTCCTTGTCGCTGAATTCTCATTCTAACTTTGGTTTCATACCGAGACTTAGCAACTATCGTTGGATAAATCTCCAGATCAATGGTTATCTCCTTGTCACTTAATGAAATATCTTAACTCATGTTCATTCAAACACACCACAACTTAAACCATTCACTAACTATTCTTTAACCTCCGCTTACTTCTAGAGACTTGGCGACTGTTATATCTCTTTGTCGCTGAACCAACCTTTTAACTCATAGTTTATCTAGAGACCAAGAAACAAATACCTTTGTCTCTTTATCACTATATATTTTTACCTTTATGATTTGCATCTGGCGATAATGCGATTACTGTTGATCTTCCCTTTTCTGCATCTAACGGTCGGTGCCAAGTCTCTAGATCTTCAAAACAAACCCTAATGTTTCATGAGACTTCGTGACTATAGTTGTATCTTCATTAGAGACTATGCGACTGATGAACATGCATCTCAACTTTCCTTTTGTCTCCTAATCGCCAGATCTCATTTTACTTTTCAAACTCTTACTGCGAGCTTGCGACTACCATTGGATCTGAGTTTCATCCTGTAGTTGTCACCAAGTCTCTTGATTCTTAACTTAACTCATGATCTCTTTTGTGACTAGAGACAACATTAACATTGAAACTGACATCTAACTTAGGTTCATTCAGAGACTTTGTGACTGTATAAACTCAGTGTCTCTAGATAAATTTTAAACTGCAGGGTTTATTACGAGACAACTTTACCACTGTGAGATTTGATTTGAGATGAATGGTCTACGTTAAGTCTCCATATCTGCCAAGGCATATTATTTTTATCAGGAGATAACGCGACCAAAGTTTTCTGCTAAGTCTCTAGACAAGATGGAATATTCATTTTTCTTCAAGAGACTAAGTGGCTAACATAATAAGCACATGCTTTATTCTTAGACTTAAGTTATGAAAAAGTAACTTGAAAATAGAAACTCAACTAAGATTTTAGGGCTTTTTGCCATTTTTGAGCATAGACAAACCTAGGACTTAGGTTTTTTGATATTTTCACTAGGTTTAAGGCTAAAAACATTGTTTGCAGAGATATTTAAGCAATTTTTAGGCATGACTTTCAACTTTCAAGCATAGCAATGACAGGGAACTTCAAAATTTTACTGGGCAGAATACAAACTGGAAATACAACCAACAATGAGATTGCATGTTGGTAAGGTAATATGTTGTTTATCTTTAACACCGAGTGAAGTTTGGATGACTATAATTTTACTATTGACCGAGTAATAGAGTAGAAGATTAAGGAACTTATGTATGTACCAAGTGATGTGAATGTCGACCGAGTGCCAGTACATGCTGAGAAAATTCAGTGTCGACCAAGCATTAGTATTTATTGAGCGTAAGTAAATTACCAAGTTATCCAATGATGACCATGCGGAAGAACACAGTGATGACTGAGTGTCAATATTTTTACAGTTTGATTAAGATTTGAGATCCTAGCCGACATAGTTGATTTCTTGGGATATGTGAAGTGTATTTAAGATAAGAATGATCGAGGTGGAGAATTAAATGAGCATTTAATATATATTTAACTATTTTTATATATGTATTCAAGAAGGAGTTTTAGGATGTATTCTACAAGGTAGAAGGAAAAATGAAAATTTGGAAGGATTTGTTGGATATGACCAAACCCTAAGATCTACGGTTATGATTAAGTGGCAAAGATCAAGCTACCTAATCAAAGAGGTATAACATTAATCTATTTGGAGTTTATGTGGGTATGAGGTTGATTTAGTTGATTGAAAAATGTAAGAAGAAGGCTGAGAAGAGCAAAGAAGGACTGCACAATGGTGATTTCTTGACAAATTTTCAAGCAAATCTAAGTTTGAGATGACAATAGAGACCAGTCATAGAATTAGCATTTGAGAAAAATTGGATCTATATTTGTAAAGTGAGTTGTATGTTTTAGATCATAATTATTGTTACTTTCTAACCATTATATCAGTCAAAATCCTTTTAACCAAGGTTTACCTAACAATCATATTGTAAATCCTTTAATCAAGGTGACATTCTAATGGAATGGTCTAAGCCCTCTAATAATGCTCACTTTTAACAAGGTGATTAAATCCTTCAACAGGGTCACACTTAATAGTGTGTATTGTAACCTTTAACGAGGGTGGCTCCTCACAGAGATGACTTCAGAAGAGTAAAAAATTAGTAGCATGTTACTAGTGGTTTTTCCCATATTGGGTTTCTACATTAAATCCTAGTGTCATACTTGTGTGAATGTTATTTGATGAGTTGTAATATTAAGAGTTTTATATTTTGCAAGTTGATTACTTTAGGGCAGTGAACTGCAAGTTTATGTTAATGATTATATGTTATAGAGATCGAGTGGATCTAAGTTGGTTAAAGTGTTTATAAGTTCAAATTGGTACATCTAGACCTAAGATAACTAATTCACCCCTCCTCTCAGTTATTATGAATCATTATAGCAATTGGTATAAGAGCATTGTGGTGCTTGTAAGGAAAATTTTGAAGGTAATTGAAGCTAAAGATCAAGATGTATAAAAAGGAGGTACCAAGGCTGAACAAAGAGAACTTCCCTGCATGGTAAATTTTGATGAAGCTACATCTAGCAAGTATTGGAGAAGCACCAAAATACTATGTGGAAAATGATTACATAATAGTGCCTAAATTTATGACAGCTCAACAGATGAAAGAAAAATAAGAACACAGGAAAGCAATGTTGGAGATTGCATCAACCCTAATCTATCTTGAATTTGAAGACATAAAAGACTGAAAAACTACAAAAGAAATGTGGGATACACTAGAAGCTATCTATGGAGGTGATACAAATGTACTGAGAGAAAAATCTAAAAGCTTGAGAGGTAAGTTTGATGAAATGAGAATGTTAGATGGTGAAACTATTATTAAATATTGTAGTCGAGTTAAGGAGGTTGTAAATGCTATTAGAGGAGCTAATGGATATATTGATGATGATAATGTTATTAGCAAGGTACTAATAACTCTACTTCCTATTTATGTTATTATAGTATCAGCTATACAAGAAATAAGATGTACTTCTGGCAACAACTTAACTCTGGAAGGTCTAGTTGGTAGACTTACTTCTTTTGAGTTATCAAATTTCAATAATTTCACTCCTCGCAATGTTGATTCTACATTCAAATCACAATTAACTCTTCATACATCCAAGAAATAAAAAGAAAGACATGTGAATAGTGATAGTGACACTTTTGAAGAGGATCTTGATGAAATTGAAGCACTTATGGCTAGAATACTACCGATAGGAAAAGGAAAATTCACAGGTAAACTTCCTATAATTTTTTTTTCATGTAACAAAGTTGTCCATATTGTAGCAAGATGTCCTGACAGGAATGACAAGGATGAAAGAAGAGAAATCAAGTACAAAGATAAAATGGATGACAAAGATTTCAAAAGGTATAAGGACTATAAGGACAAAGGTAATAAATCCTTCTATATTATTGAAGAAGAAATTGATAGCGAATCTGATAAATCTAATGACAATGATATAGAGGTTTTTATGTTGCTATGAAAGATGATTCTGATGAAGATGAGAAAACTGCACTTATTTCATATATGAGTAAAGGTGATAGATGGATAATTTATATTGGTTTCTCACATCATATGACTCGTGATAAAAAAAAGTTTGAAACTTTAAATCATTGCAATGGTGGTAGTGTTAAGTTTGGTAATGATACACCGTGTCTTGTGAAAGGAAAAGGATCAATAAGATTGACTGATAAGATCACATGTGACAATGCTTATTGGGTGAAAGGTCTTAACTCTAACTTGTTGAGTGTTGCATAGTTGAACACTTTTGGATACCGAGTTGAATTCCATCTCAAAAAGGCTAAAATATTTGATGCTACTGGTGAACTTATTGGAAGTGGAGAACAGTCAAGAGGTAATTTTTCTATCTAGATCTATCTGATGAGACATGTTTGTTTGCACAATATGATGATGTATGGTTATGGCATAAGAGGTTGTGTCATGTGAACTTTGACAATTTGGTAAACATTAGTAAGATGAAAAGAGTAGGAGGGTTACCAAGATTGAAGAAACCTGGTAATGTGATGTGTAAGCGATGTTAGTTGGGAAAAATTTCAAAGTCTAGTATCAAGAGCAAAAACTACACTTCTGGTAATGTTCTGGAATTGGTTCATACTAACCTTTGTGGACCTAGTGGTGTGAAAAGCTATAGAGGTTATAAATATTTCATTGTGTTTGTTGATGATTACTCTAGAATGATGACTGTGATGTTTCTCAAATAAAAATTTGATGCTTTTCAGTTGTTTAAGTGGTATTTGACAAAAGTTGAAAAAGAGACAGGTAAGAGCTTGAGATGTCTGAGATCTGAAAGAGGAGGAGAGTTTATATATAATGAGTTCAAATTATTTTGCAATGATAGAGAAATTAAAAGACAGATGTCTTCTCCAAGAACTCCCCCACAAAATTGCATAGCCGAGAGAAGGAATAGATCAATAATGGATTGTGCTAGAACACTGATGATAGATAAAAATGTTGCACAAAAGTACTGGAGAGAAACTATAAGTACAAAACTCTATACCTCGAACCGAGTACAAGTCAAGAAAGGTAATGAAGTTATACCTTATGAGTTATGGTATGGCTATGTACCTAATGTAAAATAGAAAATGTTATATACTAAAGGAAAATACAAATTGAAAAATTTATGTTAAAAGTGATGAAGGAATATTCCTAGGTTATTCCACTAAGAGAAAAGCATATAAGTGCTTGAATTCTTACACTAACAAAGTTGTGGAAAGTGAAAATGTTAGAAATTGATGAATATACAGAAAAGAATGAAGTTGAATGTAAGAAAAACCTGAAGATTATAGATCTTCTGTATACATGAACGAAGGAGAGCCCAACAATTTACCTAAAATGGAAAAATAAGTTATCGAGCAAGAGAGTGGTTTTTTCAAGCAACAACAAGAAATTGTCGAGTCATAGAAAGAGGTTGTCAAGCATCAGGAGGCAACTGCCAAGGAATATGAAGAGGAAGCAAAGACACAAAATGAACCTGAAATGAATTTGCATGATGAATCTGAAGAACAAAAAAGGAGATTTGAACCTATACTAGAAAAATATGTAAGAAGACATCATAAACCAGATCAAATCATTGGAGAGAAATATTCTAAGGTCGTGACTAGAAGAAAATTGAAATCCTAGACATGTTTACTATGTGGATTTGAGCCCAAATCAGTGAAATATTCTTTGGATAATGGAGATTATATATAGGCCATGAATGAAGAAATTGAAAAATTTGAGAAGAACAAAACCTGGACACTAGTACCCAGACCAAAAGACAAGAATGTTATTGGAACCAAGTGGGTATTTAGAAATAAGCTGAATGAGCATGGAGAAGTCATAAGAAACAAGGATAGACTCATATGCAAAGTATATGCCCAAGAAGAAGGAATTGACTATGGTGAGACGTTTGCCCCAGTTGATAAATTGGAAGGAGTGAGAACTCTTATGGATTATGCATCTTACAATGATTCAAAGTGTATCATATGGATGTCAAATACGTATTTCTGAGTGGAATACTAGAAGAAGAGGTATACATTGAACAAGATAAAGGATTTTTTGATTCAAGCAAGAGGAATATGGTCTGCAAGATACATAAAGTGTTGTATATATTGAAGCAAGCCCCCAGAGCATGGTATGAAAGATTACACAATTACTTAGTCAAGATTGGATTTACAAGAACAAATGACAACAGTGATTTGCAATAAAAGTCTAAAAAAGGTAAAGGGATATTGTTAGTTGAAATATTTGTTGATGATATCATATTTGGAGGACAAGATGATTTATGCCAGACATATTCAAATGTGATGCAAATTGAATTTGAGATGTCTATGTTTGGAGAGATCAAATTCTTTGTTGGTCTGCAAGTATATCAGATGAAGAAATGTATCTACATTACTGAATCTAAATATATCAAGGAGATATTGAAAACCTTTGGCATGGAAGACTCCAGACCTGTAAGTACACCTATGGCTACTAGACACAAACTATCAAAGACTAATGAGATAGCTGAAGTCAATCAAACCTTGTATAGGTCAATGATTGGAAAGCTACAATATGTTGTTCACAGTAGATCAGATATTGCATTAGTAGTTGGGATTGTTGCAATATTTTTTGCAAATCCTAAAGATAGTGACATGATGGCAGTGAAAAGGATACTAAGATATTTGAAAGGAACAGAGGACTATGGATTATATTACAAGAAGAATGAGAAGTTTGAACTAAAATTTTATATAGATGCAGATTGGGCAGGAAATGTGGATGATACTAAAAGTACAAGTGGTGGCACATTCTTTCTAGGAAAGAGATTAGTTTCTTGGACAAGTAAGAAATAGAACTGCATTTCTCAATCAACAGAAAAGGTTGAATATGTTGCAGCAGCAGTGAATTGTTCAAACATAGTGTGGATCAAGCAATTATTAAAAGGTATGAAGGAAGAAATCATTGATCCAGTTGTTATTCTCTATGATAACACTAGTGCTATAAATATTTCAAATAATCTTTTGATCCACACAAAGACCAAGCATATTGCTATCAAGTATCATTACTTGAGAGAGCTAATACAAGACAAAGAAGTAAGACTTGAATATATAAATACAAAGGAACAATTGGGAGATATATTTACTAAAGCATTAGCTAAGGATGCACAGGAGTATCTAAGAGGTAAATTAGGGGTTATTCCCTTAGCCGAGGCTAACTAGGATCACATGGAGTGATTGCATCAAATGAGGGAGCATATAGTTGACACAGAGATATCTACATGATGAAGATGTATGACTTTGGCATTATTGTCAAAGAGGGAGATATACTATGAGAGAAATGTACAAATGGAAATATACTAAGTGATAAGAAAATGAGGGAGATACAACAAAGATAAATCTATCCAAGAGGGAGCTAATATTTGAATTGAAGAGAATTAGAATTAAGCTAAGGACATTAATGAAAATCTATTAACAGATTACAAAATTCAATTGGTTGTTAACCTTGCATGTGTTGTTTGCATGTTGTGTTTGCCATCAATGCCAAAGAGGGAGATTGTTGGAAGATACAATTGAAATAATTGTTATATTGCCATTGATGTCAAACCTTAACTGGTAAGATGGTTTCTATCTTGTAAAGTACTAAATCAATTAATTGATGAAGAAGATTTGAAAAGAGGAGATAATAAGAAGACAAAGTGAAAGGGTTGAGTTATGTGAAACTACAATGGGTACTTGATGAGATTGCATCTTGGTAAGGTAATATGTTGTTTATCTTTAACATCAAGTGAGGTTTAGTCTTGACCAAGTAATAGAGCAGAAGATTAAGGAACTTATGTATGTGTTGGGTGATGCGAGTGTCGACCGAGCGCCAGTACATGCCGAGCAAATTCAGTGTTGATCAAGCATCATTATTTACTGAGCATCAATAAATTACCGAGTTATCCAGTGATGACCGAGTGGAAGAATACAGTGATGATCGAGTGTCGGTATTTTGACAGTTTGATTAAGATTTGAGATCGCAGTCACCATAGTTGATTTCTTGGGATATGTGAAGTGTATTTAAAATAAGGATGATCATTGTGGAGAATTAAATGAGCATTTAATATATGTTTAACCATTTTTATGTATGGATTCAAGAAGGATTTTTAGGATGTATTCTAGAAGGTAGAAGTAAAATGAAATGTTGGAAGGATTTGTTGGATCTAACCAAACCCTAAGATCTAAATTGATGATTAAGCGGCAAAGATCGAGCTACATAATGAGAGAGGTATAAGATTAACCTATTTGGAGGTTATGTGGGTATGAGGTTGATTTAGTTGATTGTAAAATGTAAGAAGGAGGATGAGAAGAGTAGAGAAGGACTGCAAAGTGGTGATTGCTTGATGGATTTCCAAGCAGATCTGAGTTTGAGATGACAATGGAGGCCAGTCAGTGAATTAGCATTTGAGAAAAATTGAATCTATATTTTCAAAGTTATTTGTATGTTTCATATCACAATTACTGTTACTTTCTAACCATTGTGTCCATCAAAATCCTTTTAACCAAGGTTGACCTAATAGTCATATTATAAATCTATTAATCAAGGTGACATTCTAATGGAATAGTCTAAGCCCTCTAACAAGGATTACTTTTAACAGGGTGATTATATCCTTTAATAGGGTCACATTTAACAGTGTGTATTATAAACTTTAATAGGATTGGATCCTCATAGAGCTCACTTCACAAGAGTGAAACATTGGTAGCATGTTACTGGAGGTTTTTCCTATATTGTGTTTCCAATTTAAATCCTAGTTCATACTTGTGTGAATATTATTTGATTATTTGTACTATTAAGAGTTTTATATTTAGAAAGTTTATTACTTTAGGACAATGAAATGCAAGTTTATGTTACTGATTATATGCTATAGAGACCGAGTGGATTACTAAGTGGATCTGAGTTGGTTAAAGTGTTTACAAGTTCAATTGGTGCATCTAGACCTAGGATAATTGATTCACCCCCCCTATAAGTTATTATGAATCATTCTAACACTAACATGCACATGAAAAGTGGTCTAAAGGAGTTTCACATCCTAAACTGAAGGGGTAGGAGAGGGGTGGGTATTAAATATTTCTAGATGGCTTCAAGGACACATGTCATTCCTTTATCTTATGACACCTTGACATTATCATTCTTGGTCATCCAATAGAGGTGGTTTTCCTTCAAATCCTCTACTTTCTCCTCAAAGTCTTGCATTTCATGGTTGATCTAATACAACAAGGCACCAAGGTGGGTAACCTTTTGAATTTCCATTGTTTGATACACAGAAGGACTAGTTATCTTGTTAATGTTTTCTTGATATTTTTCCTTCATACTGCTAATATCAATGGCATCTTCTCCCTTGCCCTAATATGAAGCATATCCCAAATCAGTGAAATGTTTTTTTGTTCTCTAGATGTCCTCTTGTAAGCTATTAGTCATTTCCCTTAAATGTTAAAGGGTTTTGGTCACACACTTAAATTCTTAAAGGTTATAGAGAATATCCATTTTTGCAAGGGTTCGTCAGTTGATTGTGATAGACCAAGTTTGACAACATTTTTGGTCTTCATATCCATGACTTTGTTAAGCATTGAGAATAAATTTTCATAATGATCTTCTTATTCTATGATGATTACGATGTCATTCTTTATACAATCTCTTATTTGCAAAAAAAATTTGTACAAGGATTCAAGACGTTCAATTATGGGTAGCCCTCAGATCTTGAGATCTTTCATCCAATCCCTATCAATTCTACCTAGGTGACTATTTTCTTGTAGCTTGACAATTAGGACTTGGTTCTCACTTGTTTTTGGGTCTAGGTTTTATGAGGAGGAGGTTTTTTTTTGGGAATATAGGGGCATGAGAACTTTCTTGAGGTAGTCAGAGAGTTGAGAGACTACTTCTTTTAACCTTTCTTTCTCCTATTTATATTTATCCAGCTTTTCTTTCACCTGTTGGTGGGAAAATTCCCACATTTGAAATATCCCTTCATGCCTAGGAGGCCCAATGTCTATCCTAGTCACTATTAAATCAGATGTGTCCAAGTGAGCTTGCTTGTCAGTGGTTTCAGTTTGGGCAATTTCCATGACAACATATCTTGTATCCTAATCTTTCCCCAAAGCGGTCAAAACTAATGATTTATTCTCCTTTTGAGGAGGATAGGGATTGCTTAGGATTTAATCAATCATATCTTGAGGGGGAATTTTTTTTTCTAACCTCTTCTTTTTCTTCTCAATTGTTTTTTCTAGCCAAGAAGGGGTGGATATTGTCATTGATGTCAAGCAAATTGATTCCTAGTTTATATTAAGTTCTCATATCAATCAGAGAGGAACTTAATTGGACAGATAATAAAGATCAGACATGTATGAGGAACTATTGGTATAATTTTTTTTACTTCACATTTGATGTTGTTAAGTCGGTAAAGAAGAGAGGTCAATTTGGTAAAGGGAACAACCTAGTTACTAAGAAATCAAGTGTCATTCAGTCGAGAAAAGAAAAGACAGACACTAAGAAAATTTGAGAACTGACAAATTTCAATTATCAAGCAAGGTTGGTAACCAATCGAAGTCATACGCTGAGTGAAGATAGTCACCAAGTCACCGAGCATGGAACAAAGTTTGAATAGAGATTGGATTCAAGGAGCAGAACAAATTTCATGTGAAGGAACAAAGATCAAGAAGATTCTAAGGATGAAGGCAAAGTTTGTTACAAGATCTAGGGTCATGAAAAGTCAAGTTCAAAATCAGAGATCTATATTAAGGGGCAAAAAAGAAAGTTATCAGCTCCAAGAAAACTGAAAGTCACGAGGCAAGGTTAACTGCCTAACCAAGTTGAAAATACATTGTATCAATTCATTTGAGCATAATTGAAGGGAAACCTAATCAATAGGATTAAGAGGAAAAATAGAGGCCTATATAAAGTTGAGTTTGTATGTTTATACAGAGATGCTGGAAAATTGAATAGTTGAAGAGCTACCGAGCAGAGTAGTGAAGAGTTGGAGAACTATTCCAGAGGAGAGACTAATGATTTATTGATGCTAGTAAGTTTCATAGGGAGATCAAGTGATCTTATCAAGAAAAGGGTAGTTGTAGAATAACATGTCAAATTATTACATTATTGCTTACTAATATTTGTAACAAAAAATCTCTTAACCGAGTGGACCTAACAAGTCCTTTTGTAAATCCTTGTGAAAGGTGACATTATAGGATGAATGTATAAGCCCTCTGACCAAGCCACTCCTAACAGGGTGAATATCTTAATAGGTATAAGGTAAATCCCCTAATAGGGTAACATCTAACAAATGTGCATTATAATCTTTAACCGGATTGGCTCTTAACCGAGCATACTTCACAAGAGTATTTATTTTTATGGGTGACAATTCCCACAAAGTTTTTCTGTAAATTGGGTTTCCTCATTAAATCTGGTATTACATGTGATGTTTGATAACTGTGAATGTTATTTTTTATATTATATGTTGTTTATCAATTTTATGAAGTGTTTACAAGTTTTGGTTGTTGTTGTTATTTGAATCACTGAGTTGAATCAGAAGTTTAGTTCTAAAGTGTTGAGTTACAATATTTTTCTGATTCATCCCCCTTAGTAAACCATCATTAGCAGGTTAAACCAACAATTGGTACTAGAGTGAGTGCTCCAAGAAGACAAATTTAAATGTACCTGAGTTAAAGATCCAAAGATGTATAAGAGAAAAGACTGAAGTTGAATAAGAATAACTTTTTTACATGGAAGAACAGAATGAGGCTTCACATATCTAGTATTGGAGATTATACACTGAATCATATTGACAATGAGTACTCACCTCCACCATTTTTTCATTTAACACTTGAGGAGATAAGATAAAGACAAGAACATACACAAGTGATGATAGAGATAGCTTCTACTCTCACCGACCTAGAGTTCAATGATTTAGAAGTTTGTGATACTACTAGGAAGATGTGGGAAAGGCTTACACTGGCTTTTGGTGGAGATCAACATGTTCAAAAAGCTAAGGCTGAAAGCTTAAGAGGAAACTTTGAATCAATGAGAATGAAAGGAGAAAACATTACAACATACAACATAAGACTAAAGGATATTGTTATTGTTATTAGAGGTGTTGGTGGAACCATTAATGAATAATATGTTACAAGCAAGATGCTTAGAAAACTACTACCTAGCTATGTCATTCGAGTGTGTTCTATTCAAGAGTTGAGATCCATTCCATAGATGGTTGCTACATTGGATGCTACAATCGGTAAGCTTACTATTTTTGAGCTGAGT
This sequence comes from Thuja plicata, assembly GCA_018584345.1. Classification (NCBI taxonomy): domain Eukaryota; kingdom Viridiplantae; phylum Streptophyta; class Pinopsida; order Cupressales; family Cupressaceae; genus Thuja; species Thuja plicata. The sequence goes on from MU225529.1 coordinate 268,709, forward strand.
GATTTTGATAATAGTTTGTCTGCTACTTCTAAGATTTAATCTGCATTCAAATCAAATTTGAGTATTGGGAATTCTAGATATTCTAGATCTAGTGATGGATATGCAAGTAGTCCTAGTGAAATATTTCATAGTTGTAAGAGTGATCTTGAAGAGCTATATGCTGAAGATGAAAATAAGGAAGTGGAATTTGAAGCATTATTGGCTAGGAGGCTACCTAGAGGTAAAGGAAAGTATAGATGTAATCTACCTTTGAAATTTTTTTCATGCAATAAGATTGGTCACATAGCTTCTAATTTTCTTGATAATAATGACAAGAAAGATAACAGAGATAATAACAAGACTGTGAACAAGTTTAGAAGATCCAGAGACTTTAAGAACAAAGGAAAGAAAGCATGCTACATTGCTAAAGGAAGATCATCTAATGATGACACTGATGATGATGATGATGATGATGATGATGATGAAGAAGAAGTTTTTTATGTTTCTATTAAAGAAGAAAGGTATGTTGAATAAAAATCCCTAATATCACAAGTAAGTAAAAATGATACATGGATTATAGACAACGGTTTCTCACACCACATGACTGGTGATATTGATAAGTTTATTACTTTGAAAGAGAATAATGGTGGTACTATTAGATTTGGAAATTATGCCCCATATCTTGTCAAGGGAAAAGGCTCTATAATTCTGTTGAACAATACTAAGTGTGATAATGTTTATTGGGTTGAAGGCCTGAAGTATAATTTGTTGAGTGTGGAACAGTTAAATAATACTGGTCACTGACTAGAATTTCAAAATAAGAAGGTTAAAGTATTTGATCAAAAGGGAAGATTGATTGCTACGGAGGTGAATCTAAAGGTAACTTATTATACCTTGATACTTCCACAAAGAGTTGTTTGTTTTCTAAGATTGAAGATGTACGGCTATGGCACAAAAGGTTATGTCATGTTAATTTTGAAAACTTAATCAAAGTGAGTAAGAAGAACAAAGTAAGAGGTCTACCGAGTCTAGAAAAACCTGAGACTGTAATGTGTAAGGGATGTCAAGTAAGTAAGATGACTAAATCAAGCTTTACAAACAAAACCTATACTACACAAGGTATATTGGAATTGGTACACACTAACCTATGTGGTCCCATGAGAACACAAAAATACTATGGAGATAGATACTTCATATTTTTTGTTGATGATTATTATAGAATGATGTCGTTTATGTTTTTAAAACAAAAATTTGATGCATTTCAAATGTTTAAGTGGTACAAGGCTAGAGTTGAAAAAGAGATAGGGAGACAGTTGAAATGTCTGAGATCTGACAGAGATGATGAGTTCACATCCAATGAATTTACACTCTTCTACAATGAGCATGGTATAAAGAGGTAGATGTCTGCACTGAGCACACCACAATAGAATGGTATAGCTGAAAGGAGAAACATATCCATTGTGGATTGTGTTAGAACACTGATGATTGAGAATGGGATTTCTCAAACCTTCTGGAGAGAAGAAGTCAGCACTGCTTCTTATATACTTAACTGAGTACAACTGAAGAAGGGAACTAATAAAAAACCTTATGAGATCTGGTATGGACACAAACCAAATGTAACTTACTCCAAAGTATTTGGAAGTAGGTGTTATATTCTTAAAGATGCAAGAGATGGTAAATTTGACTCTAAAGGAGATGAAGGAATATTATTGGAATATTCTACTAAGAGAAAAGCCTACAAATGTTTTAATAATAATACTAACAAAATTGTAGAAAGTGAAAATGTGAGTATTGCTGAATTTGCAGAGAAGAATGATGAAGACAGCAAGAAGGAACTTGAGGATTATCATAGATTTTTTTATGTACAAACTGAGATTCCTGACACCTTACTGAAAGAAAAAAATCAAGGAAGAAGATGAGCAGAGAGAGCTTCCACCGAATGATGGAAATGAATAAATACCAGGCTATCAAGCCTATGTTGGAAAAGTATGTAAAGAGACACCACTCACTGAGTTAAATTATTGGAGACAAGATGGTTGGAGTTATGACAAGAATAAAGGTAAGATAAAACACATGCTTGATATCTGAACTTGAATCGAGAAAAGTAAGAGATGCTTTAGAAAGTGAAGATTGGATGAAAGCAATGAAGAAAGAGATAGATCAAATTCAAAATAATAATACATGGACTTTTCTACCGAGACCAAAAGATAAGAATGTAATCGGTACTATGTGGATTTTTGTAAATAAGTTGAATGAGCATGGTAATGTAATCAGAAATAAATTAAGATTAGTTTGCAAGGGGTATGCACAAGAAGAAGGAATTTACTATGGTGAAAATTTTTCACTTGTTTCTAGATTAGGAGTAGGGATTCTACTAGCATATGTAGCTTATAAGGGATTCAAAGTTTATTAAATGGATGTTAAGTCTGCATTTCTCAATGCTATTATTGAAGAGGAAGTATATATTGAACAACTTGAAGTATTTTCTGAGAATAATAACCGAGACATGGTATGCAAATTGTTCAAAGCATTGTATAACTTGAAACAAGAACCCTGAGCATGGTAAGAAAGATTGCATTCATATCTAATCAAAATAAGATTTCAAAGAACTAGTGACAACAGCAATGTATATCTAAAATGTGATAGCACTAACAAAGTTTTAATTGCTGAGATATTTGTTGATGGCATTATCTTTGGAGGCAATGACACATTGTGCAGATCTTTTGTTGAGGAGATGACAAAGGATTTTGAAATGTCTATGATTGGAGAGATTAAATTATTTCTTGGACTTCAAATTCAATAGGTAAAGGATGGGATCTATATTACACAATAAAAATATATTTAGGAGATCCTAAAGACCTTTTGTTTGGATGACTAAAAAATAGTTGGAACATCAATGATAACTGGCTGCAAGTTATCTAAAGAGGATGAGTCACAAGAAGTCAATGAGACACTCTACTGATCCATGATTGGTAAGTTGAAATATGTAGTACACATAAGACATGATATTGCTCATGCAGTAGGGATTGTTGCAAGGTTTTACTTTGATCCGAAGGAAACACATATGTCTGCAGTTAAGAGAATTTTTAGATATCTGAAAGGCACTGAGGATTTCAGCCTACTAGACAATAAAGGAGGAGACTTTGACTTGAAAGTCTATACTAGTATTGATTAGGCTAGAAATATTGATGACAGAAAGAGTACAAGTAGATGAGCTTTCTTTTTAAGAGAAAGGCTAGTTACATGGTTAAGAAAGAAACAAAGTTGTATATCACAGTCTATTGTCAGGTTTGAGTATATTGTTGTAACTATGAATTATGCAAATATTGTGTGGATCAAACAGCTAATAGAAGGTATGAAAGAAGATATCATTGATCCAGTCACTATCTATTATGACAATACAAGTGTTATAAACATATCAAAGAATATAGTAATGAACTCAAAGACCAAGCACATGTCTATGAAGTATCATTACTTGAGAGAGAAAGTACAAGACAAGCTTGTAATGTTGGAATATGTGAATTCAAAAGAACAGCTTGCTAACATATTCACCAAACCACTACCAAAGGATTCTTTTGAGTATCTCAGAGGTAAATTAGGGGTCCTACCCCTATCAACATTCATTAATGAAAGAGGCATGTTGCATCAATTCTAGGACACATTAGAATATCTTAATTTTGAGTTGATGCAAAGTGATCACACTTTAGGTGATGCGTGAATTTGTGAAATTATTTATGCATGCAAAGAGAAATCAATACATGCAAGGTATGATTCACTTCCTGGACAAGATTTCAGGAGTATGGATCTTTGGCATTGTTTTCAAAGAGGGAGAAGTATGTAATTGATGATTCCACAAGGGAGAATTAAGTACAAGGGACAAGTATAGTAAGTAGTTGATGAATACATAAAGGAGAAGTAAGTAATGAATACACAAGTAAAGGAGACCACATGTAAGAGGGAGAAAGTGACTGAAGGAAAAGAGGAAGAATAAGCTAAGAGGGAGAAGAGGTAGTACAGAGAGATCAGAGTATACCATCATCAATTGATAGTGTTACCATCAATTCCAAAGAGGGAGATTGTTAACCAATTGATGGTAATGGTGATGAAGACTGATTTCAATAGTATACAAGCAAGTAGAATGGTTAGATCAGTTATTATTTTTTTATTGATGTCAAACAATTGATTTTTGGTTTATATTAATTTTTCATATCAATAGCAAACAAACTTAATTGGTTAGATAATAAAGATCAAACAATGATGAGGAACTATTGGTATAATTTTTTCTACTTAAAATTTGATGTTGTTAAGTCGGTAAAGCAGAGAGGTCAAGTTGATAAAGGGAACAACCTAGTCACTGATTAGTGAAGTGTTAATTGGTCAAGCAAAGAAAAGATAGTCACCAAGAAAAGTTGACAATCGAGCAAGGTCAGTTACCAAGAAAGTTTGGTAACCAATAGAAGTCAGACACCGAGTGAAGATAGTCATCGACCACGGAACACAGTTTGAACAAAGATTGGATTCAATGAGCAGAACAAATTTAATGTGAAAAAATAGATATCAAGTAGATGCTAAGGATGAAGGTGAATTTTGTTACAATATCTACAGTCATGAAAATTCAAGTTCAAAATCACATATGTAGATTAAGCGGCAAAAAATAAAGTTGTGAGTTTCAAGAAAAGTGCAAGTCATGAGACAAGGTTAAGTGTGTAACCGAGTTACAAATATGGTATATCAGTTCATTTGAGATTATCTAATAGCTAAGTGCAATTGAAGGGAAACATATTTAGTAAGATTAAAAGGAAAAAGAAAGGACCATATAAATATGAGTTTGTATGTTTATACAGAGATGTTGGTGAATTGAATAGTTGAAGAGCTATCGAGCAGAGTAGTGAAAGAGTTGGAGAACCAGTCCAGAGGAGAGACTAGTGAGTTGTTGATACCAGTAAGTTTCAGAGAGAAAATAAGGGATCTGATCAAGAAAAGGATAGTTGCAAAATTACAGGTCAAATTAGTACACTATTGCTTGCTAATATTTAAGTTTCAGAGAGAAAATAAGGGATCTGATCAAGCAAAGGATAGTTGCAAAATTATAGGTCAAATTAGTACACTATTGCTTGCTAATATTTATAACAGAAAATCTCTTAACCGAGTGGACCTAACAAGTCCTTTTGTAAATCCTTTTGAAAGGTAACATTCTAGAATGAATGTTTAAGCCCTTTGACCAGGCCACTTCTAACAGGGTGAAGATCTTAACAGGTCTAAGGTAAATCCCCTAATAGGGTCACATCTAACAAATTTACATTGTAATCTTTAACCAAATTGGCTCTTAACCTAGCATACTTCATAAGAGTATTTCTTTTTGTGGGTGTCGATTCCCATGGAGATTTTTCCCAAATTTTGTTTCCTCATTAAATATGGTGTTACATATGATGCTTGATAACTGTGAATGTTATTTTCTTATATTATATGATGTTTATCAAGTTTATGAAGTGTTTACAAGTTTCAGTTGGTATTGTTATTTGAATCACCGAGTTGAATCAGAGGTTTAGTTTTAAAGTGTTAAGTTACAATTTTTTTTAATTCACCCCCCCTCTTATTAAACCATCATTATTAGGGTAAACCAACATAATTTACTCCCTAGATAAATCATGTTAACATTAAAATTCATTATCTAGGGCCCCTTCGAATCTGATTGATATTATGTGGTTAAAGAAATCGTTAGAATGAATTTCATGGAGTTGGCAGTGAAAATATACAAAAGAACGGGAAATAGATGTTCCACCTCTGGATCCGTGGAAATTTAAATTATATTTTGCATTTGTTCATCTTTGATGATATATCACATAGCATATTTAACTATCGGCATAACCATTGCACCTAATTGGTGCAAGCGCTAGTTGTTAAACTTTTTTAAAACGTTGCTCCCCCAAATAATATCATGCAATTTTTTTATTATTATTTTTTGCAAGGTGGAATAGGGCATTTTTAATTTCTATAGATTTCATTGTGTTAAATTTTATGACCGTCAACAATCGCCAACTAATTCTTTTGCATCAAATTCAACATTCACCAAACATGGGCAAATTTTATATTAAAATTCATTAGAAGGCCAACCCAGATCTAATGGAAAGGTTTGTTTCTTCATAGGGGGTCATTTTTGCAAAATTCCCCCAAAAAAATTTTGACTAATAATTTTTCATCCCCCAAATCTGTGAGCAAACCATCATAACAACAAACCCAAAACCCTCAAATATGCAATAAACAACCTATAAAAATCATAGATATTTCTATGTCTTTAATTATTTCATGCATTCTAATGGATTCACACCTAGGGTTATACAACTAATAGCATGGCTCTGATACCACTTGTAAGGAAACTTTTTGTTGACTTTATGACAATTTACACATAACCCATATCATGGAATAAACAAATAAATACTCAGAATCCACATGCAAGAGAATAGACAACATACCCACAAAATTGTGACACAAGATATATCTTGGGAAAACTCTCATGAGGGAAAAATTCAACCTCCAAAAGCATACATCATCCATGTATTATTAAACAATGCATCTATTACAATCCACCATGAACCATGAATCTTTCAAAGCCCCAACCATAAACAAGAATTCCTATGTGAATAAGAATGAATCCACACATCTCATGACATGCTTCCAAATTCCACAAATGATAGCCTCACTAACTCCAACAACTACCCTTGTGGTTGCTTTTATAGAAACAGGCTCCCACAAAACTAATAAGTGGTATTACATTAACCATGTGCTACCAAACCCCCTTTGACCCACATTCAATATTGGGTACTTTATTTAACTATTTACCCAATATTAAATAATTACATCAAATAATATTAAAATATTACAATACAACTCATCAAGTGGTCCCAAGAATATTCTATGGGAATCTTGACATGTTGCACGCATATCTAGGTGCTCATAGGTGCAAAATTTACATACTAAAATAAACTATCACAATAATAAACATTATTATGAAAGGTTTACAACACACCATTTTCCAAACAAATTGTGTATTAGGGAATGTTAGTTGCGATGTTTTGTCTAAGAACAATTTTGTGTAAAATCGTTTGATTTTGTAACAGATTCAAAGCATACATGTAAAATAGTATGGTTGGTGAACCCTTCAAAAACCAAGGTGAATAGACTAGGGTCTACAAATTTGTCAAGCCCAATTGACTCCACCGATATTTTACAACAAATAAAATAGTTTGAAAACATATATAACCTAGGCTAGAAAGTGGATATATCTATCAAATTTTCAATTGGATATCTTCATACACTACCTCAAGGTGCAGAAGTAGATAATCAAGTGTCACTGACTCCCCTTCATAATATGGGTTTCACCTGACTCTTTTACCTCAAAGATCTAGAGATCTTAACCAAGGATTTTATGTCTCAACAATGAGGATACATAAGGTATCTTAAGAGGTTCGACCTCTACATGCCAGCAACTATGGGATTTTTTGTCACTACAACAAGTGTGTTTAATAAGGGAATATGTTTAAGTGGCCATACACATGGTATCTCACCCAATTAAGGGCCTCCCATACCTTTCAAAACAATTTTTTTTATGTCCTCTAATGAAGGGTTTTTACATCACACAAATACTAAGGGAGGCATCTATTGGTATAACATGTCTACACTTGTTGATTGTAACTTTAATCACAAAAAAAAAAAATTATATAGTGATTGAATGTAGTTTGGACTTAGCTTGTTACTACTTAGGTCACTCTCTTGGGGGTGATTACCTCTTTTCCTGACCAAGGTAGGCCCTCTATAAAATAACTTGGTTATTTTGGACACTTTTTAGTGCCATGATAGGTCCACCCAAAAAATGCACAAGCATGCCGGTGCGGGAGCACCTAGGACTTAAGCTCTTAGTCCTACCCAATTTTTCCTTATACTAAGCCTAGAAAGTTAAAATGTTTTTTTAGAACCTTGGATTTCCTAGTGTGTGTGTTTATAGGGTGTAGGTTAGAATTAATCTAATCTAGAGTGTTTTTTCTTTTGGTTAGTTATTTTGGCTTTAGGTCTCTTTTGAGGCTTGACATTGGTATTTGGGCCAAAAGACCTAAAATGGTTAGAAGAGATTTTATTTGAGACTAAAATTAACATGTCTTATTTAATTTTAATCCATCATTTTATGAATTTTGGAGGTCATTGGAATAGGTTAGCATTGAAATTTCAAAAATTGTCAAAATGTTGTCATGACAACATCTGCAACTTTGGAAAGTTGCATGACAACATTGTCCAAATCAAGACAAGTATAGATTTTTAGGGCATGGTTGGTATCATAACCACTTTCAACTATGAGGAGAAGGTATCAAATCCCTAAGGAGCCCAAATCCTAAGGTTGGAAGAAATTTTGAAGAAATCAAAGTAATTTCCTTTGCACTGTATTCTCTGGTTTTCTAAACAGTCGGAACATTTTTCATTGCAAGTTCATTTTAATAGATTGAATCCACTCTCTCTGTGTGAGATTATTTTAATTAGTTTTTTTTTCCTTCATTTTTTATAGGTTTTAAGTTCTTTACTTTGCATTAGAGTAGGTTTGTAAATAGTTTTGTAAAGAAGCTAGTTACTGGCCTGTCCAAGACTACATTATGGAAAAATATCTCCCACATGAAACCATACTGTGAAACCATCACGGGCCTTTGGAAAATGTTAGGGGAGCCTCTTTATAGTGTAAATATTCTTTGTGGAGGCCAGGAAGTTGCATTTTCTATTTTTTCAAGCAAGACCTAGGCAAGTCCAGTGAAACATGGCTAGGTGTTTGCAGATAAAGAATGGTGTTTGATTGCAGGTGTTTGAATGTTGTGTTCAATCCAGGAGGTTATAAGGTGTCTTTGGAGTTTTTTAGAGACCCTTGATGAAGGTTGGAACTTAACCAATCCATTTTTAAATCATTTTGAGTCTTGAAACACATGGCTGGTTCGTAGAGACGCAATTATCCCTAGAAGCCCTTAATTATAAGAATCACTATACAAATTAGTTGAAGAGGGGAGACCTAGAAAATCTTGATGAAATCCATAAAGGGTTTTAGAATCCAATATTTTTTCATAGGGTTGATTGAGAAAATTTTCCAAGAATGGGAAAAAACTAGTGGATTAGGCCTAATAGGCAATTTGAACCAAGAATCTTGAAATCGATGAACAAGACCTTGCTACCCCAAGATAAAGGGATCAAGGTATAATTGAAAAGAGTGGGAGAATAATTTTGAACCCTGCAAACACTAACAATCCAATCAATCAAGAAAGAGTTGTTGGATGGATTCCAAAGGGAGTTGATAAGTTGATCACAACATTGAAGATAGTTACCCTACTGAAGTACTAAAGATTGTCACTGGTGATGGGAATTGAAGAAGTCCTAAACTATATTGAGGAGGTCTTGGGAGATCCTAGGAGTTAGGGTTAGGTTCTTGGAAGGATTAGGAATAGTGGGGGTCCTAATCAAGCAAGTGCAAGAAAGCTAGGAGTGTATCTATCATATTGGTATCAAAGCCTATAAGATTAGGCTTTTGGGTTGATGTTACAACCAAAGGAGTCAGTTGGAGAATAAAAAATGGTGACTAATGTAGAGTTATCCAAGAAGCTGGATGATCTAGAAGAGGAGAAAAAAATTATCAAAGAAATATTGGCTCAGTTGGAATAGAAGCTAGATCAGGTAGATGAAAATATTGAAGAAGTAAAGGATAAGGTGGAAGGAAAGAATAACAAAGTTCCTCTAGAGGATGAGGTCCCTGAACTAGACCCTATCTTGAATGAGGAACCATTCCTCAAAGCATTGAAATCCCTAAGTAGGAAATATTTAGAGGGGATACCCATCTTTAGTGGTAAAATGGATCCAGAAGTGGTGTTGGATCTGATTGAGGGGCTTGAGAATCACTTTGAATGTGATGGAATAACTGAAGCCCAATAGGTGAAAGTAGAAAACTCCAGACTCAAGGGATCTACCCTCACTTGGTGGAATTTCATCCAAGATGAGAGGTAGAAAGAAGGGAAGATGCCAATAGCTACATGGAAAGCTATGGTGGAAAAGGTGAGAGAAGCCTATGTACTAGAGGATTATGAAATCCAATTGATTAAGAAAAGAGATAGTCTTAGGCAAAAAGAGTTATATGTCAACTCTTATATAGAAGAGTTCCAAATATTGTGCATGAGGTCGAGAGTGGCCAAAGATGAGAGTGTGAAGGTAGCCAGATATCTGAATGGATTGAAGTGGAATATCAAAGATGAACTTAGTCTCCTGACTCCTACCACAGTGTAGAGATGTCATTAATTAGTTGTTAAAGTGGAAGAGAAAATAAGGAGGAAGCAAGACTCAAACAATAGTAGGGTAGGGTAGCTGGTTGTCCATCAAAACCAGTGTATACCCAGTAATTTATGGATAACTAGCTACCCTACCCCCTAAAATAGCCATTATCCATCAAATAGATTTTATCTCAGGAGCCATACTTCCTAATAAAGTTGCTTACAAAATGACACCCCAAAAAAATGAGGATATTTATAAACAAATCTAAGAGCTTATAGACCAAGGTCTAATTAGGAGAAGTATTAGTCCATGTGTTGTTCCTACTATCTTAGCCCCTAATAAGGGAGGTACCTAGAGGCTGTGCACTGATTCTAGGGCCATAAATAGAATCACCATTAGGTGTAGATTCCTCATCCCAAGGATAGAATATCTAATGGATTTTTTAGGGGATGCCAAGTACTTTACTAAGATTGACCTCAAGAGTGGGTACCACCAAATCAAGGTCAAAGAAAGGGATGAGTAGAAGACTGCCTTCAAGACCACTAAAGGTTTGTATGAATGGATTTTTATGTCATTTGGGATATCTAATGGCCCAAGCACTTTTATGAGGCTGATGAACGATGTGTTGAAGGACTTCATTGGTAAGTTTGTAGTTGTATATCTTGATGATATCTTGATCTTTAGTAAGAATAGAGAGGAACACTTTAAACATTTACAAGTTTTATTTAAAAATTTGCATGAGGAAAGGTTAATGATAAATTTGTACAAGTGTGAGTTCATGAAGCAGAAACTAGTGTACCTTGGCTTTTTATTGTCATGTGGGAATCTCAAAATGGATCCAAGAAAAGTGGAGGAAATTGTCAATTGGTCTACTCTTAAGGCTGATATAGAGGTGAGAAGCTTCCATGGTTTGGCTCAATATTATAGAAAGTTCATCAAGTAGTTAAGTTCTATATGTGCACCTATGTTAGACACCATCAAGGGTGGAATGAGAACTAAGTTCAAATGGAATGATCAAGAAAATTAGGGTTTTGAGTTGTTAAAGAAAGAGATAGCTACTCAACCCATTTTGGTTCTTCCTAGTTTTGAGAAACTCTTCACTATGGAGTGTGGTGCTAGAAACATTTCCATAGGGGTTGTTTTGAGCCAGGTTGGAAGACTGGTTTCTTTTCATAGTGAGAAGCTCAGTGACAAAAAGAGGAAGTACTCTTCCTATGACCTAGATTTTTTTTCTCTCATCCAAGCCTTAAGGAAATGAGAAACTACCTCCTTCCTAAGGAATTTATGGTTTATACAGACAACCAGGCCCAAAGTTTCCTCATTTCCCAAGACAAACTCAGTCATAAGAATATGAAATGGGTGGAGTACATGCAATCATATACATTCACCATCAAACATAAGAAGGGGCAACAAAATAAATTTGTCGATGCACTAAGCAGAAGACTCTCTACAGTACAAGAGGTTCAATTGAAGAGCATTAGGATTGATAGCTTCAAGGACCTATACTCAGAGGATGGAGACTTTCCAAAGGCCTACAAGATATGCAAGGAGAATCAAAATCATTTTCATGGTGAGTTATATGATTAAACTTTGTAGAATGAATTATTGTTTAGGGGTGGTCAGCTTTGTGTACCTAGAGGGTCAATGAGGGTAAATTTGATTCAAGAATAGCATAATGGAGCACTTAGTGGACATTTTGATTCAATAAGACTCAAGAGTTAGTGAAAATATACTATTATTGGCCTAAAATGAATCTTGATGTTAGGAGGTATGTAGAATATTGTATTGTTTTCCAAAAGGCTAAGGGAACTTCTTTCAATTTTGGTCTCTATCAACCCCTTCCCATTCCTAGTAGGCCATGGGAATTCCTTAGGATGGATTTTATGGTTGGATTTTATGGGAATTTCCTCTCAGGATAGTATCAGACAGAGACTCAAAATTTATGAGTCATTTTTGGAAAATATTATGGCATAAGCTTGGTACCAATCTATCTTTTGGTTCTGCATACCACCCTCAAATAGATGGTCAAACTGAGGTGGCAAATAGGATCCTAGGCAACCATCTAAGGTGCCTCGCTAAGGAGTATGGTTAGACTTGGGACCAAATCTTAGCCCAAGATGAATATGCATACAATGATACAGTTAACAGACCACTGGTAGAAGCCCATTTGAATTTGTCTATGGGATGCATTTAAGGGGTATTTTGTATCTCAAAGAGTTAGGAGATGTAACCTCAAGGAGTGGGTATGCAGAGGATTTCACCCATGCAATGAAAGAGGTTCATGACTCAGTTAAGAAGTCAATGATAGAGAACATTGCCAATATTAAGAAAAAGGTTGATGAAAAGAAGAAATATCTTCAATTCCAAGTAGGATATCTTGTGATGGTGCATTTGAACAAGGAAAGGTTGCAGAAGGGAGTCCCCAACAAGTTGAAAATGAGTAAGTTGCAAACCTGTATTATTCTGGCTAAATAAGGAAACAATGCATATAAGGTGGAGCTTTGTGAGGACATAGGACTTTCTACTATCTTCAATATAGTAGACCTAACTTACTATATAAAGTTTTAGTCCCTGGTCCAAACTAAATTCTCACTAAGGTGATAAATGAAGTAGAAGACCTTCAGTTACCTTCCACATCATCTACAAAAGTAGAGAAGGTATTGAGTTCAAGAGTGAGAAATAATACCACACATAAGACCTATTGGGAGAATTTGATAAATTAGAAAGGGAAAGAATATGAAGAGGATACATGGGTCAGGGAAACATAGTTTTAGAAGTTAGGAATTGATCCTAACTTGGTCAATCCAGTAGTGACTTAAGTTTTTTTTTTGTTTGGGAGTATGGTGCAGAAGCACCTAGGACTTAAGCTCTTATTCCTACCCCATTTTGTCTTTTAATGACCCTACCTAGATCAGAGGTGTTTTTTTATACCTTAGGAGGTCCTAGTGTGTTTTTTTAGAGGTTCTAGTTTAGACTTAATCTAATCTAGAGTGTTTTTTCTTTTGGTTAGTTGTTTTGGCTTTAGGTCTCTTTTGAGGCTTGACACTGGTATTCGGGAAAAAAGACCTAAACTGGTTAGAAGAGAGATTTTTTGAGCCTAACATGGCTTCTTTAATGTTAATCCATCATTTTACAAATTTTGGAGGTCATTGGAATAGGTTAGCATTGAAATTGCAAAAATTGTCAAGATGTTGTCATGACAACATTTGCAACTTTGCAAAGTTGCAGGACAACATTGTCCAAATCGAGAGAAGGATAGAGATTTAGGGAATGTTTGGTATCAAAAACACCTTCACCTATGAGGAGAAGGTATAAACCCCTAAGGATCCCAAATCCCAAGGCTAGAAGAAATTTTGAACAAATCAAAGTAATTTCCTTTACACTGTATTCTCTGGTTTTCTGAACAGTTAGAACATTTTTCATTGCAGGTTCATTTTAATAGATTGAACCCAATCTATTTATGTTGGATTATTTTAATTGGTGTTTTTTTCCTTCATTTTTTATAGTTTTTAATTTCTTTACTTTGTATTAGAGTAAGTTTGTAAATAGTTTTGTAAAGAAGCCAGTCATTGGCCTGTCCAGGACTCCATTGTGGAAAAATGGCTCCAACATGAAACCCTATCATAGAACCATCATGGGCCTTTGAGAAATTTTAGGGGAGCCTATTTATAGTGTAAATATTCTTGGTAGAGGCCATGAATTTTCATTTTCTATTTTTTTTAAGAAAGCCCTAGGCAATTCCAGTGAAACCCGACCAAGTGTTTGCAGATGAAGAATAGTGTTTGATTGCAGGTGTTTGAGTGTTGTGTTGAATCCGGGAGGTTAGAAGGTGTATTTGGAGTTATATAGAGACCCTTGAGGAAGTTTGGTACTTTTACAATCCATTTGAATTCATTTTGAGGCTTGAAACACCTGACTAGTTCTTAGAGACATAATTAGCCTTGGAAGCCCTTAATTATATGAATCACTTGTATAGGTTAGTTGAAGAGGGAAGACCTAGAAACTCTTGAAGAAATACATAAAGGGTGTGAGAATCCAATATTTTTTTGTAGGTTTGTTTTGTAAAATTTTCCAAGAATGAACAAAAAGTAGTGACTTAGGCCTAATAGACCTAATAGGCCTAATAGGCAATTTGAACCAAGAATCTTGAAATCAATGAAGAAGACCTTTCTACCCCAAGCTAAATAGATCAAGGTGAAATTGAAAAGAGTGGGAGAAGAATTTTTAACCCCTTCAAACACTAACAAAGAAATCAATCAATAAAAAGTTGTTGGATGGATTTCAAAGGGAGTTGAGAAGTTGATCACAACATTGAAGATAGTTACCCTAGTGAAACACTAAATATTATCACCATGTGAGGGGCATTGACGATGTACTAAAATAGATTAAGGAGGGATTGGGAGATCCTAGGAGTTATGGATAAGATCTTGGAAGGATTAGGAACAATGATGGTCCTAATCAAGCAAGTGCAACCAAGCTAGGAGTGTATCTATTGACACTCCTATTGATGAACTAGAACTAATTAAATGTTTCAAGATGACAAAGTTGATGATCACCGAGATGCAGAAAGTTAATGCAAGACATTAAATCAGTTAATTTATTTTATTTTCATTGATGTCAACTTGATATAATCTGATTATTCATATACATATTTTCAAATACTTCAAAAAACCAAAGAGATAAAGGTTATGTTATCAGTAATGCATAAAAGTTTAGTATACACCAAGTGACAGTAAACACCAACAGACAGTACACACCGATAGATAGAGAAATTTGAGAAGAGTCATAGTGTAACCTAAGAAAGATACCTGAGCAAGCATTACCAGGAAAAACCAAAGTAATACCCAAGAAAAACTAAAGGTCATAGTGTTTCCTGATGGACAGAGATGTCCAACAACAACTGAAGTCAAGACCGAGAAAACAAGGAGTTTAACACTGATCAGAACTGAAGTTCAGAAATGATAAAAGACTTAGCTGGTAGGAGCTAAATGTAGAGTTAACTGATTGATTACTTTGTTTTCATAGACTAGTTAAAAGCTAAAGATAAGAAGGATATTTAAAGCATGTTTTATTCCAATTATCAAGAAGAAATCTACAGGATAAAACTAAAGCACGCCTTAAAGAAAGAATGGAGACATTTTTGGATCACATCAAGAACAAGAAAGACAAGGACTTAGAAATGGTGAAATCATGTCTATATAAAGAGACAAGGTATTCATCATGAATAAGTGGAATGTTGAAGAGAATTCTGGTGAAGATAGAAGTCTTCATACAGATATCATTATACAAGCTGAAGAATAGACTTAAGAAATATGTAGAAACCGAGCAATAGAGAAGAAAAAAAATTCACCAAGCTGAAAGAAATGGAGCAAAGGAACTGAAGAGAACATTGATCAGAAGAGGTATTATGAGATTATAATAGATCTAAACATCTACAAGTTTAAGTTGTATTTATGAACAGATCATATACTATTTTAGTTTAACCATTGGATCAAAAAATCTCTTAACAAAGTAGGATTTAACCATCCTTTATATATTGAGATACATCCCAAGGAGTAACAAAAGGTTTCTCATGAAGATAGCATAGTGAATTCCAAATTTCAAGTTTCAAACTGTTAGTTTTAAATCCTCTAACAAGGTCACACTTAATAGTGTGTTTGTAACCTTTAACAGGGTTGGATCTTCACCGAGCTCACTTCAGAAGAGTGAAAATTTTTGGTTACCGGTCCCATGTATTTTTTCCCCTAATAGGGTTTCCACATTAAAAATACATGTGTCAAACGTGTATATGGTTCATTGCTTTGATTTTTTTCTTTATACATTACTAAAGTAGGATTGATCGGTAAACACTAAGTTATTTACTGTATTTTGGTAAAGGTTAAGAAAAGATAGACTATTATTCGGTAAAGATTAAGGAAAGGATAGTAGTATAAACATCAAGTAGTATATACATGTTAGATTCACATAAGGCATACATCTTGTAGGACTAAAGATAACTAGAGGTTTTATAAATGTGGTATAAAGTTTTGGTTGAATATTAGATTAATTATTGAGGTCATTGATTCACCCCCCCCCCACTCTCAGTTAATCTAACAATTGGTATCAAACCTTGTGTGCTTAGAAAGGGAGTTTAAAGACTCGAGAAAAAAATCACAAGATGAGAAAAAGGGATGTGCCTAAGTTGAACAAAGACAGCTTTACATCATGGAAAAGAAGGATAAGACTCCACCTATTAGGTATTGGAAATGATGTCACATAGTACTTGGATGCTGAATTTTTGTTACCTACTAGACCTCTGATATTTGATCAATTAAGAGACAAGCATGAACACAATTATATGATGATAGAACTTTCTTCCTCACTCTCTAATGCTAAATTTGAAGAATTCAAATCATGCACCACTACAAATAAAATGTGGGACAAACTCAAGCTAGTACATGGAGGAGATACAAATGTGTTGAGAGCTAAGGTAGAAAGCCTAAGAGGAAAGTTTGATTACCTAAGAATGAAGGAAGGAGAAAACATCACTCAGTACAGTAGCAGAATCAAAGAGGTTGTAAATGATATCTGAGTAGTAGGAGGTGTACTTGAAGAAGAAACAGTGGTAATTAAAATCCTAAGAACCTTACTACATGTTTATGCTATTACAGTATCTTCTATACAAGAAATGAGAGTAGTAGTAAATAACAATGTTACTCTAGATAGTTTGATTGGTAGACTCAATTCATTTGAGATGACTAACTTTGACATTAGTGTCTTACCATCTATTGAGTCTACATTCAAATCTTCTCTAAAGATAAGTAAATCAAGTCATAAACACACTATGAGAAATGATAGTAAAAGTGATAGTGATGAACAAGAACTTGATGAAATTGAAGCACTAATGGCTAGAATATTGTAGAGAGGAAAAGGTAGATACAAAGGTAAATTACCATTGGTATGTTTAAATTGTAAAGAGATTGGACACTTTGTCGCTAAATGTCCTAACAAAAGAAAAGATGACATAAGTAATGACAGAACTTATGAAAAGAAGTTTCACAGAGGTGATGATAGAGATTACCAAAGCAATTGACAATCTGAGGGAAGAGATAACATAGACCACAAGGACAAAAGAAACAAAGCTTGTTACCTAGCTGAGAACAAAGCTATAAATATTGACACCAAATCTGAAGAAGATATTGAGGTGGTATTCATTGCTATGAAGGATGATTCAGACCAAGAAGAAAGGTATGTTGAGACTGCACTCATATCTAAGGTTAGTAAAAATGGTGTCTGGATCATTGATAGTGGTTGTACTCACCACATGAATGGAGATAAGGAAAATTTTGAAAATTTTGAATATTATAATGGTGGATTAGTAAGAATGGGTAATGACTCACCTTGTCCAATTGAAGGTAAAGTAACCATTATGTTGAATAATCTGATCAGATATGAAAATGCATATTGGGTGAAAGGACTTACTATAATCTATGGAGTGTTTCATAGCTGAATAACA
The DNA here is from genome assembly GCA_018584345.1 of Thuja plicata. Classification (NCBI taxonomy): domain Eukaryota; kingdom Viridiplantae; phylum Streptophyta; class Pinopsida; order Cupressales; family Cupressaceae; genus Thuja; species Thuja plicata. The sequence goes on from MU225529.1 coordinate 286,470, forward strand.
CAAGTCCCAAGTTGCATTTGAGAACAAAAAGGCAAAGATCTTTAATAAACCAGGAAGTTTGATCAGTACTCGTGAACAAACAAAAGGTAACCTATTCTATCTTGATAAGATTGAGACCACTTGTTTAATGGCTAGAAATGAAGACATATGGTTGTGGCATAAAAGGTTATGTCATGTGAATTTTGACAACATGATTAGGATAAGCAATAAAAGTAAAGTAAGAGGCTTACCGAGCATGTCAAAACCCGACCATGTCATGTGTAAGAATTGTCAAAAAGGTAAAATGACAAACTCTAGTTTTAAGAGAAAAACCTAAACATCTAATGCTATTCTAGATTTATTCCACACTGACCTATGTGGACCCATGAGAAAAAAAAGCTATTATGGTGATAGATACTTCATTCTATTTGTAGATGATTATTGTTATGTTCTTAAAAGAAAAATCAGAAGCATTCAAGATGTTTAAATGGTATAAAGCCATTGTTGAAAAGAAAAGTGGAAAAGAACTAAAATGCTTAAGATCAGATAGAGGAGGAGAATTTATTTCTATTGAATTCACTAAATTTTTTAATGAGCATGGAATCAAAAGAAAAGTTTCTACACCAAGAACACCACAGCAAAATGGGATTGTTGAAAGAAGGAATGGATCCATTATTGATTGTGCCAAAACACTGATGATTGATAAAGGCATCACACAAACATTCTGGAGAGAAGTTGTCAATATTATTGTCTACACATTAAATAGAGCTTAATTGAATAAAGACACCAATAAGACACCTTATGAGCTATGGTATGGACATACACCAAATGTAAGTTACTTCAGAATTTTTGGAAGTCAATGTTATATTTTGAAAGAAGATGGAAATGGAAAGCTTGACTCCAAAGGTGATGAAGGAATATTTATAGGGTATTCTACCAAAATCAAGGCTTATAAATGTCTTAACAAATCCTCTAACAAAATCATTAAAAGTACAAATGTCAAAATAGATGAATTTTCTAAGAAAAATGATGAGGAAAGAAGAAAAGAACCAGAAGACTACAATAGGTTTGTCTATAGTGAATAACCTAACACTCTACTTGAGAAACACTATATTTCTACTGAGTGACAGAACAATGCACCAGAGCATCAAGCTACCAACACCAAAACTCAGGAAATTGCTCAAAATGATCCATCGAGCGATGGAGATCAAAATGAAGGTCAAGATGATTATCAGAATGATGAACAAAGAGTTGAATTAGTACTTTCCAATTATGTCAAAAGACACCATCCACAAAACCATATCATAGGAGACAAAAAGTTTGGAATGAGAACAAGAAGTAAGTCTCTGAACACTAGATGTTTAATTTGTGATTTTGAGCCTAAATCTGTCATGACTGCACTTGAGAATCAGGAATGGGTCAATGCTATGAATGAGGATGTTTCCCCATTTTTGTTCTTCATATATTTAGACAAAAATGGATGTATTGTGTGTTATTAATAGTTTTAAAATCATTGTTTAAATCTTGAGTTTAGGTCTAGATTTCCCCATTAGGCTAGGAGGCCTTTATCGGGTTTTCCCAAATTAACTTCTCCTTTTGTAAACCGAAGGGTTTTTATCAATTTCATGTTATATATTGGGTAGGTTAGACTCCCAAATCTGATAAAGGTCATGGTTTGAATATTTCTAACAATGTCTTTATGTGAATTTGAAATGTCTGGCCTTGATACTTCATTTTTCTATATTGGCAGAAAATCATTTCTAAGCTTCTCCTTGGTGGATAATTGACTCTTAGGGGCATTTTCCACCAAAATGTTTTAAGTGATAAAAAGAAGCAAATGGTGACCTTGAGGAACATTGGTAAGGCCTAAGGATATAATGTGGTTATCAGTTTTAGTTGGGTCAGTAAAATTTGAATCTATGGCCCTTGGCGGAAAAGTTTATTTTTGACCTTCTTCTCGGTGGATTTTCACCTGCAAAGTGCGTTTTCTGCAAATGAAAAGTTAAGGAATATCAGCGGTTGGTGGAAGTTAGAAATAGATTATTTGAAGCTAAAATGACTATTTCACTCAAGAGGAACCTCTATGGTAAAAGGGTTAATTAAATGATGAAAGATTTAAAGTAAGAAATCTTCTTGGCAGAAGATCATAATTTAGCTTCTCCTCGGTAGGCTTTGACCCATGAAGGCTTATTGGTAGAAAAGAAGAAAATAGCTTCTCCATTGCTCCAATGGGAGCATTTTGACTCCCAAGGTCCATTTTCCATTAGATCATTATACACAAGGTCTTTAAGGAAAATTCAATCTCACATGTGACTTAAGGCATAAAAGAAAGATGACAAAGTTGTCATATGTCATTGAAGCATTGTAAAAAGGCTAAAAATATCCTCAATGGATTTCTGAGTAAAGAGTACTCCAAAATCATTTCTCCTCCAAAGGAGAAGTGAAAAATTAATTTTCCACTGCTCCCATAAAGTTACCGTTACACTTACCCAAAGTGAAAAGATACTTTCTAACGACCCGTAGAGGTGAGGTAATAAATTCAAATAAAGCCATTTTCTTGATAATGGACATTTTCATATTGATTAGTTCTTTTTTACTCGTGTGGCGTGGGAAGTAGGATATTTATTGGTAAAAAGTTAGAAGTTTATAAAAATTTAAGAAGTGCAGTAAAAAAAAGTTACAATCTATTTGACAATTTACCTAAGTTAATCTTTGTTTCTAGCTACTCCTTGCTCTCATACCGCTAGGATAATATTTTGGTTCTCAATTAAAATTGATCTTAGCATGGCCACCAGATTCATGGGATTCGATAGGTTGAACAATATTACATCTGAGTGGCACAAAATTACTGACACTTCTCTGAGGTTTTTTGACATGTAGAACTTCCAAGACAGATTGAACGCAGAAAGGATGCATCCCATTATGGAGAAGTTGAAGGAGAGCTGGTTAGTTGAAGCTGTTGGCTTTCCTGTTTCAGTTCAAGCCCAAGAGCTCATCCTTGAATGCATAGCTCATTATAATCTAGATATCAAGAAAATCCTTTTACCTAATGAAATAGTGCTTCTCTCTATTGACCAAGACTCTATCTAGAACTGCCTTTGTATTCCAAAGAAATTTGAATACTCAGAGATGACCTATAGTCAAGTGGTCACTGAGTATGGAGTGAAAAATATGACATGGAGGAAAGAGATCATGAAAACCTGGTTCCAGCATCCCAGGAGTACCAAGGTAAAATTTCCTAGGACACTTTATGGCACGGACCTGAAGCCAAAAATTATAGACATCCTATTATTATTCCATAGGATCATAGGTGAGAGCGATGAATTCAACTTTGTTGAGCATCATTTCTTTTTAGTCTAAGTGATTTGCTCCCAGCACAATTTTATTGATTGGGCTCACATGGTAAGCAAAAATCTTTCAAATGCCCTCAGTAGAGCTAAATACCAGAATGAGTTTTATATGTCTTTAGTTTTATTGTATATCCTAGCAACAATTCCAATTTGGTCAGGGCTTCCTAGGTTGGAAGAATTCCCGAATGATGTAAAAAGTTATGAATTCTTTCCCTGTTTACAATTGCATAATAGTTACATTGAGTATATCAAGGTCAATGAAGTGTTTACAATGAGATTATGCAGGGAGTTGCAAGGTGTCCCAGAAAGGATATTTTCTCCAGGAGCTATGGCATTCATTAGCTAATATGGATGTTATTTTATCTAATTTGCAAATTTCTCATATATTCGTCTTGCAGGATTTGATGACTTCCCTTTGAAGCTGCCCAGGTATCCTAATTACATGATCATGTTGGTTGAAGTAATGAGGAAAGAAACCCAAGTGAACCTGATCTATGTAGGTGCCAGAAAGAAAGGCTACGATTTCCCCATGACCATTGGAGCCTATGGTTTTGCATCCTGGTCTAATGCAAGGAATATTTTGAGTGCGTTCTTGAAAAAGTTTTGATTGGAAACATATGATGTCTTGAGACCTCAGTATGACCCTGTAAATTATGCTAGATATTACTTGTAGATGGTTTGAACAATTCATCATAGAGATGACATAGAAGACTATTGGGCCAACTGTAAGGATGATCTAGAGAGTAGAGAAATATTTTATGCGAGGTTAACTGTTGAACAAATCAAAAAGTTCAAAATTAACATTACAGTTGAAGCCATCGAAGATGATGGGGGTATATGTATGATGATACATACATAGAGAAGATTAACCCCCTCCCTACAAGCTCTGAGCCCATGCTAGGTCAAGCCATCGATGATTTGCAGACCTTAATGGATGGAATCTACAAAAGAATAGAGCAATGGGCCCAATGGATGATGGGAAGAAGGAAGAAGATGGAAAAGATGCCTCCTCCTCAACATAATCTCACAATAGTGATAGTGAACACTCCTACAGCATCTTCAGCGACTATCCCAACCGTGGCTAAGAAACCATCTCAACCAGCGGGTGGTGGTGATGAACCTCCTGAGAAGGCAATCCCACTAGAAAAGACATGCAGAGATGGCTCGGTTCCTATCATTGGTTTGATAGAAGGACCAGTTGCCAAAGATCCAATCAAGCCTATATTTGAGCCCATTAAGACTATAGAAACAGAGAAATCATCTCAAGATAGCACTTTGGATGTGTAGAGTGACACCCCAAGGAAAGACTCCCCAATTATAGTGGAGGTGGGTGAAGATAGCTCCAGCACTTCGGCTAATGAATTAGATGAAGAGGCCGAGAAGCAACCAAAGGTTACTTAGGCCACTAAGGTAGTCTCCTCTTCTTCAACTCCAGTAAATCCATTTGCTTCCAGACTGAAGTCTACTCCCCCGATCATTAGGAATTTATTTATAGATGAATTGGTCTCTGCAACCAAAGTTACCAGCATCGATTCTTGGATCAAGAACACTCTAGACTGAAAAAGAAAGAGGATTGAAGAAGGAGCTCCTAGAAAGGATACTCTTTCATAGGCCTTACAATCTAGTTCCACCGTGAGGAAGGTGAAGAAAGCAAATATTTTGTCTACCTTAGGCCGAGATCCAAAAAGTGGGCACTTCACCATGGAGGTAACAAGGAAGTCATGTTGGAAGATTTGACCGCTTCTGATTTTGAGCTACAATCATTTGATATGGGGTTAGCTCATCATGATACCAAGGTAGATTGGTGGAAATAAACTAATGTAGTAATTGATGAAGAGCTTGAGGAGCTTAAGGCTACTAAGGTGTGACTCAAAGTAGAAGTCAATGAATTGACTAATTTCATCAGGCAATTGGTTACTCTAGTTGCAAGCATTCCTATCCGCAAAACTACTTTTGACCCTAATACTACAGAGAATCAAGCCATCATTTCCAAGTTGCAAGAAGATAGACACTTTGGGAAAATTGGCAGAAGGTGGATTGAGAGACTCAAATCTAAAGGGCTCGTAGCTGTTCAACAACTGGGTAATGCTATCCTAAAGCTGGAAAAGGAGAAAAATAGTGTTCATGAGAACTTACATACTCTCACATCAAAAAGGGAGAAATGTGAATATTGCATAGTGATGTTGCACATGGTAGTTAAAATGAAATCTAAAGAGTCAATAAAGGCCAAAATCTTGCAGAAGGGAGATGAACCCTTAAGAGAATGGCTTCAAAGTCTACAATTTAAAGCCAAGATGATCATCCAAGCTGAAGGAGGGTTACAATAGACAAAAGAAAAAATCAAAGAAGAACATAACAGAGATTTTGAACTTCTCAAAGGTCTTCACACAAATTCATAGACAAGTGGCCAAGGAAAAGAACTAATCAGAGTGGTTAACATGAAAAAATATTTCTCTAATTATGTAGATAAGTTGGTAGAATAGTCTTCCAGTCACGTAGATAAGTACCGGAGCTCCAACAGTTGAGTGGGTGCATATATAAAACTATGGAGGAATTGAAAGATCAGGTAGATGTAGTTAATAATTTAGCCAAAGATCATTCCCGATGGCTCATCAGATATACTAATGTCCATATTAATAGACATGAGGAGCTTGTTCTAATCATTACAACTGTTACTGCCTATAAGGAAAAATTAGATAAGGGGAAGGAAACAAAGACATAAATATATTCCCCCTGTACTAATTTTTGATAGATTTTGTAATCGATAAATGTTCACTTATCAATTACCATTTTTGGTTAGAGAGGTTGAACCATTTCGGTTACATATTTTGTAATGGTCAAAGCTCTGAAATCTATATGTACTCTTTTGAAAATCAATAAAAAGGTCGGCTAAATTTTGGCATAAAGACTTTATTTTTCTAAGTCAAAATTGTTTATGTTTGAATGTCAATGTTTTAACTGTTCCATTGCAATTATCTTTCTGATTAATTTGAAATTTTCTTTATATTGGATTTTCATTTCATGATCAAACTAGAGTATTGTATTAAGATTTAATGCAATTAATCAAGGGAAAATCAGAGTGTTATTCAAATTGTGAGAGAAGTTCTTGTGAATTAGATTGATTTATCATTATTGCATTATCATTGATCTTTCAACTTTGCATTTGTATCATCATTATCTACCATTGCATTACCAATTTTAGGAACATATATGATTGATAAGGTCTTGAGATTGGCTAGATTTAGAGTTGAATCTATTTTCCTGAGCTAGTTCCTGTCTAGGCCTATCTTGGATTACCTCTTCTATTCTCGGGTCAAGAACACACCCCTTTTAGATTAGGAAAGAAAAAAATTCATTGAAGATCAATCACTTAAGGGAGATGTACCTACAAATTTAGAGTGAAATCAGTTATTCAATTACATTTCTGAACTATTGTATTTGATTGTTTCTTTAATATTTGGGAATTTGAGAGTTAAAGTTAAAAAGAACAATCTATTTACCAACAGATTTTTGGTGACTCTGCTAGGGAGACAAATAGTCTCTAGAATAGAAGCAAAATCATGAGGAAATATGGTGCTTCCCCATGAGAATGTGATTCATGTGCTTCAGCCAAACCTTGAATTCCAAGATGATCAAGAAGATATCATTTCCTTATTGAATATTCTTGCCTAGAGATACAGAAGAAAAGTTAAGCATTATAGAAACACCAGCCAAGTGCTTGAACAAGAAGAGGCAAGAGAAGAAGCACTTGAAAGAGCCATCCAAAGGAGAAATTTAAGAAGGGAACAACGCCGAGCAAAGCACAAAGCTAGACTGCAAAATTAGTTGAATCCCTGGAGTCTAAAAGATTTCTTATAAGTGTAAAGAAAGAAGGCGGTACAGACCCAGAGAGACTTGCAAAGACTGATTTTTCTCTACTTGAAGTACCTTGCCGAAAGAACAGAAGTGCTAAGAGAAAAATCAGACCTCCTTCACCTCCCAAACAATCAACCCCCTTGTCTACTACCTTTCAAGTGCTAACCTTTTACGGAGTGGTTTCTCCTCCTATTGTAAACTGAACACCTTATCTACCTGAGGTAGTTATGGTAGCTCCTTGGGTCACCGCAGTTGGTTTGCTACAGCTAGCAGCATATAACCCACTTCCCACATGATTGAGGAAGAATTTTCCCAAATTCTCCAGAGATGGGAAAGTAGCTACAAACCAGCACATTGCTTCTTTATTTGCATCCATTAATATCTTAGCAGTACATGAAGAGGATGTTGTATTCAGGTTATTTGTTGAGACTTTTGTTGAGGGTGCAGCAGATTGGTTTCATCACATGCTTAATTATTCTATTATAGATTGGGCTTCTATGAGAGAGTCTTTCAAAAGAATATTTAAAACCACAAAAGATGAGCATGCTTCGTTGACACAGTTGACTTCTATCAAAAAAGAGCCTTCTATAAGCATGAGGGATTCTTTCACTAAATTTAACAAGCTTGTTAACTGTATTCCAGTAGCTGACCGACCCAATGTAGGTAATTTGAAGACATTTTTCATAAGTGTTATGCCACCTAATATCAGCTATGACTTAAGGAGTGTAAACCCAGCCAATTTGTATGTTGCATAGAGAACTGTTATAGAGTTAGAAGATCACATGATCTCGATAGGGAAGTAGAAATGAGAAATACAAACTAGGGCTAGTACTAGCAATATCACATCATCAGATGAGATGATCCAGAAATTATCCAATGAGTTCATCACCTTCAAGAGACAACTTCCCAGATTTATTAATCCTTATCAGCAAAATTTTCAAGACCAACCTAGAAGAAATAATGACATGAGAAATACTGATGGAAAAACATTACAGTTGCATGCTCTGCAATAGAAGCTAGTCATAGAAGATCCTCCCAAAAGGGGAAACATGTGCATGTTTCACCTAACAACATATCATGATGGAGAAATTTTCCCCGATGTAGCTCATTCCTGGCAGATGCATCAAATGAATGAATGGAATGCTAGAGTATCTAGAGCTGAACCATATTTGTACTCATATGGCGACTCTGAAAACTTATTTTTTGAGTACATATCAGATTTAGAGCAAGATGCAGCATGTTATGCTACTATAGATGGGACATCTTATGCAGTATTGACCCAGAGTCAGAAAGACAAAGTCCCTATTTCCACATCTCCACCAAAGAATAATGAGGCATCTACCTCTTTCTCTAAAGACATCAACCAAGGAGTGAAGGTTCTACAACCGGGTAAAGAAAAAATTTATTTTGACATTATTCAATTATGTAAAGATTCCAGAATTCAGATTTCTCCTATAGACTACCTTAAGTCTAACCCTGTCGAATTGCAAAAGTTAGTGGACTATTTTAAAGGAGGGAACCAAAATTAAACCAAAATGTTATGACTTCAATATAAAATAATTCTATATTGACAGGTCCAATTGAGCAAGGAGAGTCATCTATTTTGGCTACATTCCAGGGAAAAAAATCCTGACCCATTTTATGTGTCATTGTTTATTAATGGTTGTAAGTTAAGTAATTGTATAATAGACTTTGGTGCCTCAAACAATGTTATGAAATCAACTGTAGCAAAGGATTTAGGTCTCACCCTCACTAAAGCTCATGGTAGATGTTACTCCATGGATGCTAAAGAGGTCCCTTTGGTCAGGCAGATCAAAGATGCTCAAGCAATTTTAGCAGCACAACCTAAGAAGAAAATGTTATTAACCATTCTGGTTATTGATATACCTGCTAGTTATATTTTTTTGTTAAGAAGGAGCCTTTTCAAAGATCTTGGAGGTGAAACAAATTTGGATTGGTCTCAGGCTTTGATCCCAGTAGGCAACAAAAGATAAAGTTGGTTCCTAAAGAGAAAGTAAAGTCCATAGTACTAAAATCTGATGACCCCAAAGCCCAAATTTTGCACCAAGAATTAGAATTTGGAAACTACTTGATGTTTGCAGATAATGATGATGAAGAAATTGAACCTAGAGAGAAGGAAAATCAACTCTCCACTGAAGGAATGGCACCAAAGATTTGGACTCTCAAGTTTGACGGTAGTTGTGCGTCGTCAGGATCTGGTGTAGGTGTAGTTCTAATATCACTAGATGAGGAATGTGAACCCATGGCTTACAAATTGGAGCTTGGGAACACCAATAACATAGCTAAGTATGAGGCCCTACTACTAGGAATAATTTTTGCAAAGGAAAAAGGTTGAAAAATCTTAAGAGCTTGGGGTGATGCTGAGTTAATTGTGCGCCAAGTTAAATCAATACTCTGTGAAGAACCATGGATTAAAAAACTATAGGAATAGAGTATGGGATGAAATTGAAGCCTTAGACACTTTCTCCACTGAGTCTATGCCAAGAGAATTGAATTCTAAGGCAGAATCTTTAGCGGTATCATCCTCGTTACTCCTCTCTCACCAAGATTTTCAAGATAAGAAGTATCAAATAGAGGTTGTGTATAGATCGTCTATACCTAACAATGTGGAGGATTGGAAGGTGTTTGAAGGTGATAGGAAGCTTCGTCTCTTTTTGGAAAGCAATGGTGACTTTCATAAAGATGCTCCTGGTAGTCATAAAATAAATTTTCATGACAAACAAAAGAAAGATAAGTCAGGGATTATCCAGTTGCAAGGTGATATAATCCCTCCTCACCTAGTCACACTTGAAAAAAATTTCAATAGACATGATACCTTTGTTAAAAATAAGAGGACTGAGAGAGGTCCTACTACTGGTGAATATGAGGGAATAAACATCAGGAGTGAGAAAAACCCTAAGATGATCAACATTGGAAAATAATGTACTGAGGAAGAGAGGGAAGAAGCTAGAAAACTCTTCCCAGAGTACCAGGATGTCTTCACATGGAATTATGAAGACTTAAAGAGCTTTATGGATGGGAAATTCAAACATCAAATTCCCTTAAAACCCGGTGATGCTCCATTCAGGCAGAAGCAAAGAAATTACAATCCAAAGATTTTTGATGCTATATTTTGGGAAGTTGATAAAATGCTTAAGGAAAGGATCATATACCCTATCCATCATTCCACTTGGGTAGAAAATATAGTGCCTGTGAGAAAGAAAAATAGGGAAATAAGAATCTGCGTTGACTTTAGAAACCTTAACAGTCTTCCTTGAAGTATAACTACGCTCTTCCCAACATGGACCACCAATTGCAGACCATGGCTAGAGCTGAGATGATGTCCATGTTGGACGACTTCTCAGGGTACAATCAAATAGAAGTGGAGGAAGCAGATCAACACAAAACGGCCTTCACTACTCCATGGGGCACGTTTTCTTATCACAGGATGTCATTTAGAGTAATCAATACTGGGGCTACCTTTCAGAGAGGTGTGGATCTTTCCTTTAGTGATATGAAAGATAAAATAATTGGTATTTATTTGGATGATCTTACAGTGTTTTCTAGAATAAGGGTAGATCACATGAATGATTTAAGGAGAGTATTGCAAAGGTGTAGAGAGGTTGGGATCTCTTTGAATCCCAAGAAGTTAGTTTTCTGTGTGACTGAAGGGAAATTACTGGGTCACATTGTTTCCCAAGAAGGTATAAGAATCAACCCAGAATGGGTTAGTGCAATCCAGCAACTAATCTTACCTATAAATAAGACTGGAGTAAAATCATTTTTTGTTCAGGTAAATTTTCTCCGGAGGTTTGTCCCAGATTTTTCAAAAATTACTAAATGTATAGTAGATATGATGAAAGGGAATTTGAATTTTAAGTGGAATGACCTTGGCAAACAAGCTTTCAATAATATTAAGAATGCCATAGCCAACGCCCCAGTTTTATGCCATCTAGATTACCTGAAGGATTTCATAATTTATTGTTTCTCCTCTAAGCATACCTTGTCAGCTATTCTCATGAAAGAAAACAAGGAAGGAGTTCAAGCTCCTATTGATTTTATGAGCATGCCACTGAAAAATCATGAGTTGAAATATTCTCAGACTCAGAAACATGCTTTCAATGTGGTGAAAGCTTTAAAAAATTTCAGATTCTATATTTTGCATTCTCATTCCTTTGTATATGTACCTGACATTTCAATAAAAAGTGTATTGACTCAATCAAATGTGGGATGTAATAATAGAGGAGCATGGGTGGATAAGACATAAGAATATGACATAGAGATCAAACCCACCAAATTGGTGAGGGGAAATTTATTGTGCAAAGCAATTTCAGAAAACCAGGAGGATGAAGCTCCCGAAGCAAAACAATTGGTCTTAGCGGTAAGTATGCAAGACCCTTGGTTTGAAAATATTATTTATTTTCTGATGTATGGTGAGTGCCTTGAAGGATTGACTGTGAAACAAAGAAGAGATATGAAGCTAAAGGCTTCCAAATATGTTATTTGGGAAGACAGGTTCTATAAGAGGTCGATAGATGGGACTTTCCTCAGATGTATTGACAAACAACAGTAGGAGAAATTGTTGAAGGTGTTTCACGATGAAGCTTGCGGGGGACATTTTTCTTCATTGGTTACTGCATTCAAGATATTAAGCTAGTGTTATTATTGACCAGGAATGTTTAGGGATGCTTATCACTAGGTGGCAAAATGTGAGAAGTGCAAAATTGTTTACTAGAAAGCCACAACTAGTAGTACTTCCCCTTAGACCGGTGATAATTGAAAATACCTTCCAGCAGTGGGGTCTTGACTTTATTGGCCCTATAAATCCCACATCCAGTGTAGGCCATACTTATATAATCACTGCCATAGACTACTTCACAAAGTGGGTGGAGGCAAAAGCAACTAAGAAAACTACTTCCCAAGTGGTATGTGAGTTTATTAAGGAAAACATCCTGGTAAGGTTTGGCATACCTATCAAGTTAGTAATAGATAATGCTGCATATTTTTCTTCTTTGGAGATTAATGATTTTTTTTTTGAGTATGGCATTTCAATCAGCCACTCATCCGACTATTTCCCACAAGGAAATTATTAAGATGAGTCTAGTAATAAGAACTTAGTAAATATTGTGAAGAAACTCATAGCAGCTAACCAAAGAACCTCGAACAAGAAAATCCATGAGGCACTCTGGGCTAATAGGGTGACTCCCAAAAGAGCCATTGGCATTTCCCCCTTTGAACTTGTCTATGGAGTTGAATCCAGACTCCCACTGCCATTAGAGATGGCTACTTTCAAGTTGAGAACCGTAGTAGAAGATGGTATATATAAAGATGGTTTAGAAAAGAGAATCATGTACTTAAAAAAGCTTGAAGAAGAAAGGGAGAAAATGGTAGATCACATTACATAGCATCAAATGTGTGTGAAGAATTTGTTTGATTAAAAAAGAAGACCCTAGAAATTTATGGAAGGAGATATGGTTCTACTATGGGACAAACGCAGTGCGCCTAAGGGCATCCATGGAAAATTTGAGACATTGTAGAAAGGGCCTTTCAAGATTCATCAGGTGTTCGAGAAGAATTCTTTCAAGATGACTTATCCAGATGGTGAGGTACTACCCCTGACATACAACAGTTAGGACTTGAATTTATACTAGATTTGAATCAAAAATAGGTAACCCCTATATTGTATATAGTTACGTTTAGTTCCTATTTTTGTTTTCCTTAGTTAGGTTTCTTTCCTTTGTTTTCCTTTCCATGTTTTGCCTTAGTTTTTTTGTGTAGCCACCTTTTTATGAGCTTTGCGAAACCAGAGACTTGAGTTCCTTGCTTGGACATGTGAATGTCCAAGTTCCCAGACAGAGCCAGCTATTGTCCCATTTTTTTTCTTCATATTTTTAGACAAAAATTAAGGTATTGTGCGTTAGTAATAGTTTTAAAATCATTGTGTAAATCTTGAGTCTAGGTCTAGATTTCCCCATTAGGCTAGGAGGCCTTTATCAAGTTTTCCCAAATTAACTTCTCCTTTTGTAAACCGAAGGGTTTTTATCAATTTCATGTTATATATTGGGTAGGTTAGAATCCCAAATCCAATAAATGTTACGGTTTGAATATTTCTAACATTGGATTTATGTGAATTTTAAATGTCTGACCTTGATACTTCATTTTTCTATATTGGCAGAAAATCAGTACTGAGCTTCTCCTTGGCAGATAATTGACTCTCGAGGGCATTTTCCACCAAAATGTTTTAAGTGACAAAAACAAGAAAATGGTGACCTTGAGGAACATTGGTAAGGCCTAAGTATATAATGGGGCTATCAGTTTTAGTTGGGTCAGTAGACTGTGAATCTATGGCCCTTGGCAGAAAATTTGATTTTTGAACTTCTTCTCGGTGAATTTTCACCTGCAGAGTGCATTTTCCGCAGATGACAAGTTAAGGAATATCAGCGGTTGGTGGAAGTTAGAAATAGATGATTTGAAGCTAAAATGACTATTGCACTCAAGAGGAATCTCTATAGTTAAAAGAGATAATTAAATGATGAAATATTTAAAGTTAGAAATCTTCCTAGCAGAAAATTAGAGTTTAGCTTCTCCTCGACAGGCTTTGACCCATAAAGGCTTATTGGTGGAAAAGTGGAAAAGTGGAAAATAGCTTCTCCATTGCTCCAACGGGCCAGTTTTGACTCACGGGGTGCATTTTCCATCAAATCATTATACATAAGGTCTTTAAGGAAAATTCAATCTCACATGTGACTTAAGGCATAAAAGAAAGATGACGAAGTTGTCATATGTCATTGAAGCATTGTAAAAAGGCTAAAAATATCCTTGGTGGATTTCTGAGTAAGGAGTACTCCAAAAGAATTTTGCCACCAAAGGATAAGAAGAAAAGTAATTTTCCACTTCTCCCAGAAAGTTACCGTTACACTTATCCAAAGTGAAAAGATACTTTCTAATGACCCGTAGAGGTGAGGTTATAAATTCAAAAAAAATTGTTTGCTTCATAGCAAACATTTTCATATTGATTAGTTATTTTTTACTCATGTGGCGCAGGAGGTAGGCAATTAACGATAAAATTTCAGAATTTTATAAAAATTGAAGAAGTGCAGTAAACAAAAGTTACCATATGTTTGACAATTTTCCTAAGTTAATCTCTGTTTCTAGCTACTCCTTGCTCTCATACTGCTAAGATACACTTTTGGTTCTCAATTTAAATTGATTTGAGCATGGCCACCAGATTCATGGGATTTGATGGGTTGAACGGTATTACATCTGAGTGCCAAAAAATCACTTACACTTCTCTGAGGGTTTTTCGACATGCAGAACTTCCAAGATAGATTGAACGTGGAAAGGATGGATCCCATTATGGAGAAGTTTAAGGAGAGAGGGTTATTTGAAGCTGTTGGCTTTCCAATTATAGTTCAAGCCTAAGATCTCCTTTGTGAATGCATAGCCCATTACAATATAGATACCAAGTAGATCCTTTTACCCAATGACACAGTGATGCTCTCTATTGACCAAGATTCTATCCAGAACTACCTTCGTATGCCAGAGAAATTTGAATACTCAGAGATGACCTACAGCCAAGCAGTCACTGAGTATGGAGTGAAAAAGATGACATGGAGGAAAGATATCATGAAAACCTAGTTCCAGTAGCCCAGGAGCTCCAAGGTAAAATTTCCAGAGACACTTTACGGCACGGACATGAAGCCAAAAATTATAGACATCCTTGCATTACTCCACAGGATCAGAGGTGAGAGTGATGCATTCAACTTTGTTGAGTATCATTTCTTTTTATTCCAAGTGGATTTCTCCCAGCACAATTTTATTGATTAGGCTCACATGGTAAGAGAAAATATTTCAAATTCCCTCAATAGAGCTAAATACCAGAATGAGTTTTGTATGTCTTCAGTTTTATTGCATATCCTCACTACAATTCAAATTTGGTCAGGGCTTCCTAAGCTAGAAGAAATCCCAGATGATGTAAAAAGTTATGAATTATTTCCCTATTTATAATTACATAATAGTTACACTAAGTATATCAAGGTCAATGATGCATTTACAATGAGATTATGTAGGGAGTTGCAAGGTTTCCTAGAAAGGGGATTTTCTCTAGGAGCTATGGCATTCCTCAGCCAATATGGATGTTATTTTATCCAATTTGCAAATTTCTCATAGATTCATCTTGCAGGATTTGATGACTTCCCTATGAAGTTTCCTAGGTATCCCGATGACATGATCATGTTGGTTGAAGTAATGAGGCAAGAAACCCAAGTGAACCTGATCTATGCAAGAACCAAAAAGAAAGGCTATGATTTCCCCATGACCATTGGAGCCTACAGCTGTGCATCCCAGTCTGATGCAAAGAATGTTTTGAGTACATTCTCAAAAAAGTTTCAATTAGAAACATATGATGTCTTGAGACCTCAGTATGACCCTGTAAATTATGCTAGAGATTACTTGAAGATTGGTCATACAATTCTTCACATGGATGACATAGAATACTATTGGGCCAACTGCAAGGATGATCTAGAGAGCAGAGAATGATTTTATGAGAGGTTAACTGTTGAACAAATCAAAAAGTTCAAAGTTAACATTGTAGTTGAAGGCATCGAAGATGATGAGGGTATATGCATCATGATACATACACAGAGAAGATTAAACCCCTCCATATAACCTATGAGCCCATGCTAGGTCAAGCCATCGATGATTTGCAGACCTTAATGGATGGAATCTACAAAAGAACAGAGCAATGGGCCCAATGGATGATAGGTAGAAGGAAGAAGTGAGATAAGATGCCTCCTCCTCAATAAACTCTCACAAAAATGATAGTGAACACTCCTACAACATCTTCAGTGACTATCCCAACCATGGCTAAGAAACCAGCTCAACCAGCAGGCAAAGGCGATGAACCTCCTGAGAAGGAAATCCCACTAGAAAAGACATGCGGAGATAGCTAGATTCCTATCATTGGTTTGATAGAAGGATCAGTTTCCATAGATCCAGTCAATCCTATAGCTAAGCCCATTAATACTGTGGAAATAGAGAAACCAGCTCAAAATAGCACTTTGGATGTGCAAAGTGACACCCTAAGGAAAGAATCCCCAATTATAGTGGAGCTGCATGAAGAAAATTCTAGCACTTCGGCTACTGAATCAGATGAAGAGGCCGAGAAGAAACTGAAGTTTACTTAGGCCACTAAGGTAGTCTCCTCTTCTTCAACTCTAGTAAATCCATTCACCTCTAGACTGAAGTCTACTTTCTCGATCATCAGGAATTTTTTTATAGATGAATTGGTCTTTGTGACCAAAGTTACCAATGTTGAGTCTTAGATCGAGAACACTCTAGAGTGTAAAACAAAGAGGATTGAAGAAGGATCTCCCAGCAAGGATACTCTTTTTCAGGCCTTACAATCTAGTTCCACCATGAGAAAGGTGAAGAAATAAAAGATGTTTTCTACCTTAGGTCGAGATCCAGAAACTAGACACTTCACCATGGAGGTAGAAAAGCCTACAAAGGAAGGCAGGTTGGAAGATTTATCTGCTTCTGATTTTGAGCTAGAATCATTTGATATGGGGTTAGCTCATCATGATACCTGGGTAGATTGGTGGAAATCAACTAATGTAGTAATTGAAGAAGAGCTTGAGGAGATTAAGGCTGCTAAGGTGTGACTCAGAGTAGAATTCAATGAATTGACTAATTTCATCAGGCAGTTCGTTACTCTAGTTGCAAGAATTCCTAGCCCCCAAACCACTTTTGACCCAAATACTGCAAAGAATCAAGCTATCATTGCCAAGTTGCAAGAAGATAGACACTTAGGGTAAATCAGAAAAAGGTCGATTGAGAGACTCAAATCTGAAGGGCTCGTATTTTTTGAACAACTGGGTAATGTTATCCTAAAGCTAGAAAAGGAGAAAAATAGTGTTCATGAGAACTTACAGACTCTCACATCAGAAAGGGTGAAATGTGAAGACTGCATAGTGATGCTGCACATGGTAGCTAAAATGAAAGCTAAAGAGGAAGTAAAGGACAAAATATTGTAGAAGGGAGATGAACCCTTAATTGAATGGCTTCAAAGCCTACAATTTAAAGCTGAGAACAAAATAGAGATTTTGGACTTTTGAAAGGTCTTCACATAGAGTCACAGACAAGTGGCCAAGGAAAAGAACTAATTGGAGTGGTTAACATGCAAAAATATTTATCTGATTACGTAGATAAGCTAGTAGAGCAATCTTCTAGTCACCTAGATAAAGTACCAGAGCTCCAACAGTTGAGTGGGTGCATATATAAAGCTATGGAGGAATTGAAATATCGGGTAGATGCAGTTAAGAAATTGGCCAAAGATCATTCTTGATGGCTCATCAGATATACTAATGTCCATATTAATAGACATGAGGAGCTTTCTCCAATCATTATAGTTGTTACTTCCTATAAGGCAAATTTAGATAAGGGGAAGGAAACAAAGACATAAATATATTCCCCCCTGTACTAATTTTTGATAGATTTTGTAATCGATAAATGTTCACTTATCAATTATCATTTTTGGTTAGAGAGGTTGAACCATTTTGGTTTATTTTGTAGTGGTCAAAGCTCTGAAATCTATATGTACTCTTTTGAAAATCAATAAAAAGGTCGGCTAAATTTTGGCATAAAGACTTTGTTTTTCTAAGTCAAAATTGTTTATGTTTGAATGTCAATGTTTTAACCGTTCCATTGCAATTATCTTTCTGATTAATTTGAATTTTTCTTTATATTGGATTTTCAGTTCATGATCAAACCAGAGTAATGTATTAAGATTTAATGCAATTAATCAAGGGAAAACTAGAGTTTTATTCAAATCATGAGAGAATTTCTTGTGAATTATATTGATTTATCATTATTGCATTATCATTTATCTTTAAACTTTGCATTTGTATCATCATTATCTACCATTGCATTACCAGTTTTAGGAACTTATATGATCGACAAGGTCTTGAGATTGGCTAGATTTAGAGTTGAATCTATTCGCCTGAGCTAGTTCCTATCTAGGCCTAGCTTGGATTACCTCTTCTATTCTTGGTTCAAGAACACAACCCATTTATATTAGGAAAGAACAAAATTCATTGAAGATCAATCACTTAAGGGAGTTGTACCTACAAATTCAGAGGGAAATTAGTTATTTAGTTACATTTCCCAACTATTGTATTCGATTGTTTTTTTAATATTTGGGCATTTGAGAGTTAAATTAAAAAATAACAATTTGTTTATCAATAGAAGAGATAGAGAATATTGAGAAGAACAGAACATGGACACTAGTACCAAGACTAGATGAAAAGAATGTCATCGGTACCAAATGGATATTCAAAAATAGGCTGAATGAGAATGGATAATTCACAAGGAACAAAGCAAGATTAGTATACAAAGGGTATGAAAAAGAAGAAGATATTGAAAATGGAGGAACCTTTTCACCCATTGATAGACTAGAAGGAGTAATAATTCTACTTTCTTATGTTGCATTCAAAGGATTCAAGGTATACCAAATGGATGTCAAGTCTGCATTCCTGAATGGATACTAGAAGAAGAGGTATACATTGAACAACTAGAAGGGTTTGTTGATCCTAAAAAAAGGAACATGGTTTGTAGATTACACAAAGCCTTGTATGGATTAAAACAAGCACCGAGAGAATGGTATGAAATACTTCACTCATATCTCATAAGTATTGGATCTGTAAGTACAAGTGAAAATATTAATTTGTATTTGAAAGAAGATATTGATGATAACATTCTGATTGCTGAAATATTTTTTAATGATATCATATTTGGAGGTTATGAAAATCATTTACTGATGAAATGAGCAAAGATTTTGAGATGTCAATGTTTGGGGAGATCAATTTTTTTCTTGGTCTACAGATTCTTTAACAGGATGAAGGCATATACATCACACAATCTAAATAAATCAAGGAAGCTCTCAAAATATTCAAGATGGAGGACTCCAAGCTAGATGGAACACCTATGGAAACCAGATGCAAGCTGACAAAGGAAGACAAGTCAATTGAGGTAAATCATACCCTATATAGATCTATGATTGGCAAACTCATGTATGTTGTACATACTAGACCAGATATAGCACATGCAGCTGGAATAGTTGCAAGATTATATGCTAATCCCAAGGAATCACACATGACTATTGTAAAAAGAATTCTAATATATCTAAAGAATATTGAGGACTATGGTCTATGGTATAGTAAAGAAGGAAAATTGAGCTTCAAGTCTATACAAATGTTGATTGGGCTGGAAAGTTAGATGATAGAAAGAGCACAATAGGAGGAGAATTCTTCATGGGTGAAAGACTTGTCACATGGATAAGTAAGAAGAAAGGATGCATATCACAATCTATTGCAAAAGAAGAATATGTGGTTGTTGCTGGAAATTTCTCTAACATTGCATGGATCAAACAATTATTGGAGGGTATGAATATGAAAATTATTGAACTAGTGATTATCTACTGTGATAATACTAGGGCTATAAAAATTTCAAAGAACCCTATCATGCATGCTAAGACAAATCATATTTCTATCAAGTATCATTACTTAAGAGAACAAGTGCAAGAAAAAGAAGTGATATTGGAATATGTACAATCCAAAGAACAATTAGTAGACATATTCACAAAGCCATTACCAAAAGATACATTTGATTACCTGAGGAAGAGACTAGGGGTCAAACCCTTGTCTACTGGTCACTAAGCTGACAAGGAGGTTGCATCAGCCTACACATTATCAAAAGATCAATCATTTTGATGCAAGTTGGAAATGGAATGCAAAGATATATCAATACACAAAAAGGTACTTATCTACACCGAACACCAGAGTTAGTGTATTGCTGATGGAGAGGAAATTCAAGAAATGTATTATTTAAAAAAAGAGATATAGTTTGGCATTGTTGTCAAAGGGAGAGATGTACTTAATGAATATGGAGTGAAGTATTCAATTAAATATATTTTTGTAAAAGAAAGAAAATAAATATTCGTCAGGGAGAGCAACAGTTAAAGGGAGAGAAAACATCAGAGAAAGATTCAAAGAAACATCCATCTAAGGGAGAGAATTGGAAAAGTTAACATTGTATATCTATCCAAATAAGGGAAAAGAGATTCTACAACAAAGGGAGAGATAGAATCAAAAGTTGCTACATCTATCTAGTGAAGGGAATAAAGAACAAAGAAAGTACTCTGCAAGAATCAAATCTAAGCTAGAAGATCTTACCGAGAGTCAGACATTTGTATTGGTTATAGAAAAATAGGTTTGGTAGAGATTAATGAACTACAACTGATATATTTCATATTGTATTAGTAGTATGTAGTATGTTTCCATCAATGCCAAAGGGAGAGATTGATGAAGTACAACTGATTAAATGTTTCAAGATGACAAATTTGATGATCACCGAGATGCAAAAATTTAATGCTAGACATTAAATCAGTTAATGTATTATATTGTCATTGATATCAACTTGATATAATCTGATTATTCATATACATATTTTAAAATAATTTAAAGAACCAAAGAGATAAAGGTTATATTATCAGTAATGCATAAAATTTCAGTATACACCAAGTGACAGTAAACACCGACAGATAGAGAACCCCGAGAAGAGTCACAATGTAACTTGGTAAAGATACCTGAGCAAGCATTACTGAGAAAAACCAAAGTAATACCCAAGAAGAAATAAAAGTCACAATGTTTCCCGGTGGACAAAGATGCCCAAGGAAAACTGAAGTCAAGACTGAGAAAACAAGGAGTTTAACACCGATCAGAACTGAAGTTCAGAAATGACAAAAGACTTAGCTGGCAGGAGCTAAATATAGAGTTAATTGATTGATTACTTTGTTTTCATCAACCAGTTAAAAGATAAAGATAAGAAGGAGATTTAAAGAATGTTTTATTCCAATTATCAAGAAGAAATCTACAAGATAAAGCAAGCCTTAAAGAAATAATGGTGAGATTTGCGGATCATGTCAAGAACAAGAAAGACAAGGACTTAGAAACAGTGAAATCATGTCTATATAAAGAGACAAGCTATTCATTATGAATAAGAGGAATGTTGAAGAGAATTATGGTGAAGATAGAATTATTCATACAGATTTGAACATACAAGCTGAAGAA
Source organism: Thuja plicata (assembly GCA_018584345.1). Lineage (NCBI taxonomy): Eukaryota > Viridiplantae > Streptophyta > Pinopsida > Cupressales > Cupressaceae > Thuja > Thuja plicata. The sequence continues at coordinate 307,780 of MU225529.1, forward strand.
TAGAGCTAAGAAATATGCAGACACTGAGAAACAGAGAAGAAACAACATTCACCAAGCATAAAGAAGTGGAGCAAAGGAACTAAAGAGAACATTGATCAGAAGAGGTATTATGAGCTTATAAAAGATTTGAACATCTACAAGTTTAAGTTGTATTTATGAACAAATCATATATTATTTCAGTTTAACCATTGGATCAAAAAATCTCTTAACAAAGTAGGATTTAACCATCCTTTATATATTGAGATACATCCCAAGGAGTATCAAAAGGTTTCTCATGAAGACAACATAGTGAATGCCAGATGTCAAGTGACAAATTTTTAGTTTTAAATCCCCTAACAAGGTCCCACTTAACAGTGTGTTTGTAACCTTTAACAGGGTTGGCTCTTCACCGAGCTCACTTCAGAAGAGTGAAAATTTTGGGTTACCAGTCCCAAGTGATTTTTCCCCTAACAGGGTTTCCACGTTAAAAATTCATGTGTCAAATGTGTATATGGTTCATTGCTTTGATGTTTTTCTTTACACATTACTAAAACAAGATTGATCGGTAAACACTAAGTTATTTACTGTATTTTGGTAAAGGTTAAGAAAAGATGGACTGCTATTCGATAAAACTTAAGGAAAGGATAAATAGTATAAACACCAAGCAGTATATAAATGTTAGATTCACAGAAGGCATACATCTCGTAGGACTTAAGATAACTAGAGGTTTTATATATGTGGTATAAAGTTTGGGTTAAATATTGGATTAATTATTGAGGCCACTGATTCACCCCCCCCCCCCTCTCATTTATTCTAACATCTATCACATGCCAAACACTCAAACAAAATTGGTTAATTGACCTTAATAAAATGAAATGTGAAGAAGATACATGAATTTAGATATTTTTCCTTTATAAATTCCACTTGATGCCAATGCCACAAGCTTAAGATCAAAGATCAGTAACCAAAACCCTTATCTAGAAGCTGGAAAACACAAAAAAACCATAAACTAAAAATAAAGGACAAAAATTTAAAGAAAAAAACAAAAGATGTATACCTGCACTTACAAAGTAGATGTGTTGTTTCACTAGCGGTTGCAGCATTTAAACAGATGAATGTGACTTAGAAATTGTCAATTGCATTGTGAAAAATATTGATTGCATCTTTTTAGCATAATTACATTGAATCTTTTGTCAAATGCACAATACACAAAAAGCACAATTAGATCCCAAAATGATTGCATATCCAAATTAGATGATTGTGGATCAAAATCATTCGATTACGATGATTAATCTTCAGTTGTGTCAACAAAATTTGGATCTACAAAAACTCAAAAACACACCACAAATCATAAAAGTAAAAGTTTCTTCATGTCAGGTTCACCATTTGTAATGAGGGAAAATTGGGATTAATGGATAGAACCTGAAAAATAGATTAAAGGATCTAACCACAAAAGATCTTGTACTCTATGCTTAAATTCCTATCTCATTCAAGAAACAAAACAAACATGATATATGCATCTTAACATAATTCAATTAAAACAATGCAAAGATATCACCAAAGTTCTTCCGTGTCTCTCTTCTTTGTGGGTTCTTAGATTTACTCCTTGATATGATAACACAAAGATTCAAAAATCATGAGTAGAAAATAATAATCACCTTCTTTTTATAGATTTATGGACTTCAATAGAAAGTTCAGATTAAGGGGTGTTGATTGATGATGAATGACTAAGATTGATTGTGACAAGATTGATTGGACAAATTACTGAGACTACTTGGTAGTTGACTAACTATAAGAGTGGGCTAATTGAATATATCAATTGGTTGATTAACTAACAATTAATTGCATGACTGAAGACTGGATGTGTAACTGATCACATGACTCAAAAGACTAACTTGATTGACAATATGAACTGTTAGTAAGTGGGAGTTGAAGGGGTGGAATAAAATAATATAATTAACATCAAATAATTAAATAATTATTTAATTATGCATGAGAGAAGATAAATAAAATAAATATTTTATTTATTTTTAGCAAACTTAACATTGTGAAACTAGAATAAGTAAATAAAATAATTATTTATTTAATTATAGAAGGAATCATTAGTAATTAAATACTTAAATTAATTATTTAATTATGATGACAAGAACAAGAAGAAAGTTAATTTAATTACAAAATTGAAAATTATTTAATTAATAATTGAAGGAATATTAGACAAAATTAGACGAATATTAAAGGAATATTAAATGGATACTAAATAATTAAATGGTTAATTAAAATCATTCAATTATAGGAATTAAATAGAAATGATAATTTTAAATTTAAATTAGAAGAATGACACAAATTAATTAAATAATTAGGATTATTTAATTAATTAAGACAAAAATTAGTGTTAACATCACGCACAAGCGATGGGACAATTTTAAGTGTCTACAGAAGTAACCAAGAAAGAGTTAGCACTCAAGATAAAAGAATTTCAAGGCTTAGCGGAATAAATTGTCTCATTGAGAGAGAACTTAGGAAGACATTAAAGTAATAGAAACCTCAAGATATATGATGTTGGTCAAATTTCAAAGATGGCGGGAATTAATAACAACAATGATGCACAAATCTACACAAAGTTATTGTCAGAGGTTCAGATGTTGACGATTATGCTATGGGCAACAATCATGTCTTCAAAACACCACTAATTGCGTATGTAAGACTTCCAATCAGGTTTAAATCTTATTTCTTTGGATATTATTTTTATTTTAATCAGTATGGACATAAGGTTAATCAGTGTAGAGTTGTCATAAGGAGAGCATACTTTTTGGATAGAAAATATTTTGTTATGAAGAATAATTTGAGATGCTATAACTGCCACAATTTTGGTCACATAGCCAAGTACTATAGATTACATATTGATTAACAAAATAAGGAAAGTAATGCTAATATTGAGGAGATGAACAAGCTCATGTTAGTTTGGAAGCCAAAGCAAGTAAATCATGTTGGAAAATCAATACTTAATCAAACAATATTTTATATTAAAAATAAAGATTTATGGGTGATTGATAGTGGTTTTTCAAACCATATGACTAGTGACAATGAAAATTTTACTAAACTTAAAAATCATGATGGAGGATTTGTTAGTTTGGAGACAACACTTCCAAACTGATTAAAGGCTTAGGAACCATTTTGTTGGATGGTAGTATGCCTATTAATAATGTTTACTATATAGAAGGTTTGAAACATAACCTATTCATTATAATTTAGATCTATGATCATGTATATAATGTTTTATTCAATGCTCAAGGTTGTGAGATAAATAAGTTAGGGAAGAAAGTTTCAATAGGTAAAATGAAAAAAGGTAATGTGTACAAGTTGAAAGACATCACCAACATTGATAGACAAAGAGTTATTTTCCTTATGGGACAAGTTGAATAAGGTTGTTTGTGGCATAATAGACTTGGGCATCTAAACTTTGATAATTTAGTCAAAGTGCATAATGTTAGAGACATTCTACTCATTCATAAGCCAACAAATAGAACTTGCAAGGAGTTTTAACAAATGAAACAAATGAAGACCAAATTTTCTTCAAAAGAGCATTCATCCAATAGACCATTTCAACTGATTCATATGGATTTGTGTGGTCCTAATAGGAAGAGAGCCATTAGTGGAGAGAAGTATTTCATGCTCTTTGTTGATGAATATATTGTAATGGATTAAATATTACACCCCTATGTATAATGTCATTTTTTCTCATTTCCCCTACCTTAGCCTAAGACTCAAACTCTTCAAATCCCCATCACCCACTTGCATTTGCCAACTCACCACCTACTCTGAGATCTCTGCCATGCGGCCCCAATGGTTTTGGACAAGTGTGTATTGCGGAGACGTCTGTGTAGCATGCTCCTACCCACTAATTTGCAAATGTGCAGGCTATCATTGAAGTGTTACAAACTATCAACTTACATTCATAATGCCCAAATGATAGGCCTCCTTGTGCAGGATTCGGCTTGCATGCATTATAATCCCTCATTTTTATACTCATGGTCTCTCTTGAATCTTCTTAGGTTATTGATTTTCTTTCTATAACTTCTTGGTTGTTCATCCAATATTTGGACCCTTCATATATCTTCTTGGATACACTCCATAACCATTTTTAATTGTAGGTTGCACCATTTAAATTTTTCAAGGTGTTTTTGTTGCATTCATGTGGACTCTATCACCTCCATTTGTCTCTTGTCTCATTGAGGGGAGTCTTATCATCCATTTTGTGTCTTTGATAGCATATTATCCTCTTTATCTACTTCTCGTTACATTATTGTTTATCCACTAGTTATCTATCACTGATTATTGTGTTTATTTGGTTGTTGTGGCGGGAGAAACACCAAAGTAGGGACTTGACTGAGGCAAGTCTCCAAATAGAAACCCAACCATTTTCCTTGTTTCCTTCTGAATATAACTGATCACTTGAATTTGATAGATGAGACTTTGATGTCTTGAATACTTGTGTTCTTAATCAAAATACCATTCACATGTCTTTACACTTATGCATACATTCTTACTTATTCTTTTCTTTACATACTCACATTGGATAAAAAGAACTATCTTACATATATATCTTTATCCAACAAATAACTTTGTAAGTCAGTTTGCAATAAACAAAATTATATTTTAACAATATATGCAAGTTCAGATTCAAACTGTAACTCGGGTCCAGAAGTCTACTCGGGTGATAAACTGTCACTTGGGTGATACTATAAATCACTCGGGTCATACTGATAACTCGAGCGATGTTGATCACTTGGGCAATGTTGATCACTCAGGCAATGCATAATTCTTGTTGGCTTGGTTGATACTAGTTGACTAAGTGTTTTGACACTAATTGACAATATGTCTTTCCATAAGGTCTACAATCTCCCCCTTTGGCATTAGTGACAAAAACACTTATCATTGAATTTTGTGTCTGATATGTCAAAACTCTCCCTTATTGTCTGCTCGGGTTTTGACACTGCTTCTGTTGCTCAGGTCCAACTGACTCTATTTTTGTGTTTTTCAAAATTGTTTTTCTAAATAATATGTTCTATATTCTTCCACTATACATGTGTTTCCTTAATGATATTCCCCTTTAATTACAAAATAATGATATTTTCCCCTTTTTTTGATAAAAATGCCAAAAGTAATATTTACAAGGTTATTCCAAATTAGGATAGGAAATCACTATGTACCTTCAAAATATGAGACAAAGTGTTGTCTCAATTGTCCTGTAGCACCATGTGCAATTCAACTTGTAGCTCTGCAGACAACTCTATCATTAGCTCGACAACTGTGAAATTGTTTTCATGGATGAGTGACTTAGCATGTGTTATGCATTTTTGCATTCCATATATGTGTGGTAGGAATTGGCTTTGGATTGCTGTAAGTGATTCTTTGGTCCTTGCTTCTTCTCTCAACAATTCAGCCTGTAGATCAGTAAGATAATTGATCTTCATTAAGTGAGCGGAACTGGTGCTCGAGTCAAGTGCTAATTGCCTTGCACTTTCCTTCATGTCTACATCAATCTTCACTATCTTGTTCTTGATATCCATAGTAAAGTTATAGGTATCACTCAACTTTACAAATAGTGCTACCACATTTTTCACGGTGGTTTCTACAGTGTTGATGATATTTGTAAGTTGCACTTGGTCAATTGCAATCTTCTTTGCAATGTTTTCTAGAACCTTGTTCTCAAATTTCTTCTCTGCCTTCTCAAGTAACTTCTCTTGACCATTCATATCTGTGTTGAACTTGTGGACAATGTCTACAAGTTGGTCCATTATTGGGTCACTCTCATTGACTTCAATCTACAATGCATCTACAAATATTCCTTTGACATCTTCAAGTACTTTATTCCTTTGTCTTTCCTCTCGGAGCTTCTGTTGTGTAGCTCTTTTCTTCCACAATTCTCCTAAAATATCCATTTTCTCTATAGATAAGCTATATATATCCCAATTTGGAATCACAATTTCTTTATCAAGATCTATCTCATCAGTAATTACTACTTTTTCTTTTCCTTGAGTCTTAAGACTCGGTGAGGGAACAATTTCTTTATCTTTACCTTCCTCATCCTTTTCTTTAGTATTTATTCCAATTAGGTCATTGACCTTTATAGTACCAATTGTTGAATCAATGTTAACTGATGAGTCAACACTAACAGTAGAAATATCTACCTTATCTTTCTATGACTCGGGTGTGCTTGGTTCAGTAGTGATTGGAGCATGTTTCTCAGTTACTACATGTTTAGATGTGGATTCTACAACCTTGTCCTTTCTTGGATGTACTATATTCTGGATAGGAGATTGGGGTAATGATGCCATTACCTCAATTTCAATCTTCTCAGCATTTGACTCCTCAATGGTCTATACCTTGGGTAGTGTCTCATCATTTACCTATTTAGGAGGGTTTGTACTCGATACTTCTACCTCATTATCTTCTTTCATCTCAAATATTGATTTCCACACTAATGTGGCTCATTGGAATACATCTTCTACATTCTTGTTCAATATTTCGAATGCCCTGAATCTAGGGGTGTGATTATTCTAATATTTTCTCAAGGCTTCTTTTACTTCTTTTCCCTTCATTGTAGGCATAACTTTCTTCAATGTTTGTTCCCTTATGTCCATTTTAGTTTGGACTGTATTGTTCTAGGGAATGGAGATTACCTTGAATAGGTCTTCAGTCATATAATTCTTCAGCTCAAAGGGGTCATATTTCCATTTTCCCATCTTCTCCACCATTACTTCTTCAATCTTCTTCTTTTCTTCCGTGGTCCTAGAAGCATAATTCAGTGACTTTAAAGAAATCAAAGCTATTCCTTCTTTCATTTCTTTAATCTTCTGATCAAGTGTGGGTATTGGTTTAGTGAAAACCATAGTATCATCTTCTTCATCATCATCCTCATCATCACTCAGTATAAGTTTTCTCCTTGATCTCCTCAAGGTGACAACAGGGGTAGTGCCTTTTGCCTTTTTCTGTTTGGGTGTTGCCTTCCTCTTCTTCTGTGGAGGTTCAATATCATTTTCATCCCTTTCTTCTTTAGATTCAACATCCTCTATTTTAACTATATCCTCTTTAATCTCTAAGATGAGAGGAGAGTCAAAGGTCTTTCCATACTTCTTCTTGAAAGTATCAAGTCTCTTCCTTCCTCTTTTCAATATCTTGGGAATCTCAAGCTCCAAACATATCCTGCTCTTTTCTTCCTCATATGTTCCAAAGTAAGGTGCCTTTGGATTGGTAGGTTCATTTACAAGAGCCTCTATGATATATTTTGTGTCATCTTTTTTGACTTCATATGGAAAGGGTTTTACCCATGCAACCCTAGGCTTTACTGCTTGTATATAAACCTTATCACAATCAACTAGAAAAAAAAATTCATCTTTGTAATTATCAACTAGTTGTTTGGGAATTATGAACCTATTCTACATCTTTTGTTTGAAACTCTCAAAATATCCATCCATAATTTTGTCAAAGTTATCTCCTAGCTTAGCTATGAATTTATTAATCTGGTGGATTATTGGTCTATCCTTCTTCTATGATACTATTCCTTTATAGGGAAAGAACTTCTCAACATAAAAGAGTATGCAGATTAGAAGAGAGCCAAACTTACATGAATTGGATTTGGATACTCGGATGCTTTCCATATTCTTTCTCAACTAGATGAGTTGTAATTCTACTAGGGCGAATACCAGATTCTTCTTCACCACTTTGTATGCTAGGCCAACAGATTTACACGGAACAATGTTGGGTTTGCTTGAACTGTATATCTTGTGGGCTATAACATGAATACCAAATTTCAATTCCAAATCAGTTACTCTATTAAGTCTCATGCCTCTATTGGGTTTAATGGGAAGTAGTACTGAGAGGGGAGGGGTGAATCAGTACCTCTAAAACTTTTTCATATCCTTTAGTCAATTAACCTTAGTAATCAATCGCATATTCATTCCATCTAAGCTATACTATATATGTGTGAGCTATATCAATACATAGCATTAATAAACATGTGAATCCTTCATAGAAACATTCATGAACATAATTGACACATAACACAAGATTTGATATTGTAGAAGACTTATGTTAGGAAGTAAAAATTGCGGTGGGGATGGCACCCACAAAACTTCACTATCTGCAGAATGGAAGGGGCCAGTTAAGGCTTACAATTTTTTATCACTTCTGATGATCTACCCTGTTAGGAGTATCGGTGGAGACCTGTTAAATTCTACTCTGTTAAGATTTTTCAGCAACATTGTTAAGTGTGCACTCGGTTAAGAGATTTGATATAGGACTGTTAAATCCACCTTACAAGAAGGATATCTTAAACTTTGCTTCACTTGTTAGAATGAAATAATATTAAAAATTGACATGGTAAGTGCAATATCATATTGCTAATACAAATCCTATGTAGTTCACATACAAAATATTATCACCTTAGTTGTGATTGAATATTACCTCTGATTATCAATTTCCTCTGTTCTTGATTCTGTTAATCAAATTCTTCTTTCTCTGCTCTGGTTCTTGAAACTCTCAATTCAATCCATAGATGTGCTCATTCTATTCTCCTTTCTCTTCCACACACATTCTAATGAATGATTGCATCATCTATATATAGATGGATTGATTTCATCGAGTTTGATGATAAAAACAATGTTAACTCTAAGATCAAGTTTATAACTTGCACCTAGATCTCCTAGTCTATGTGCTTTAAATTAGTTAGACTAATTAAAAAACTTACATTAATGTTTCTTTTCCCTAAAGAAATGGATTTAAAAACAATTAAATATCCTATAAATAGAATACCCTTTCTTTATCTTATGTGGAAGTCAGGTCCACTTTTTGAGGGCTGCAACTGACTGTCGGTTCTGTCTTTCGGTCATGCTTGATCGTCCTTTGGTTTTTACTATTGGTTGCACTGAATATGTTTCATTGGTCTGCACTATAACTTACATTTTGGGTTCCTCTATTGGGTTCCACTTTAACTCTCTGTATTGTGGTTTTTAGTTTACAAACTACCTTGTGTCATCGGTTCTTTCTGTACTTAGTCATTTTTGGTGATCTACTAATCTGATCTTTTGTTTGCCCTTTTACTTTCTTTCGGTGTAAGCATACTGAAAGTGTTGTTTGAATACTAATGAAAAATTAAAGTCATCAATCTCCCCCTTTGACATTAGTATCAAAAACTGATATGTGCAAAATACTAACAAAATGTTAAGTATATACAACATATAGAATCTTTAGTCATTTAATGACTCCCCCTATGTATATGCCAGTATATCTGTACATAAGATATATTTTCCTTCTTCATATCACTGTACCTTTATGAATGTACATATACATATCTACCTTCTTCCCATTCTGACAAAATGTACATAAAATTTTCAATGATATTTTGTACAAGTATCATTTCCCCCTTTATTTGATATTAAGGGCAAAGGTCATTTACCGTAGAGCTTATCAAAAATGTGTGAATGAAAAGACTTCATGTCTTCCATCATTTTCTCCCATTTCTCCTTTAGGTTTTCTAGATCCATTTTCTCAAGTGTTATCTTGGCATGCATATCATAGATGTTGTTGGCTACAGACATCTCAGGAGTTGCTATCAGTTGTCTTGCAGAACTGATATGTTGTTGTAGCGGTATGAGATTTGGTAGAAGTTAAGCATGTATCTTGGTTAATTCTTCTCTAAATTGTGTCTCTGCTTCCCATAGCTCTTGCCTTAACCATTTCACTTCAATGATGTTTTCATAATGCAGTTTGACTACATTTTCTCCATTAGTTGTTAGGCTACTAGCACTATTTGCTAGATCTGTATCCAGCTTAGCTATGTTGTCACTATTTTCTTGAGTGGACTTTTCAATTATTCTTAGCTTTTGGATTAATTTTATAGCTTCAGATATAATGGGATCTAATTCTGATATGAATTCTGATAGCATTACCTTATTTTTGGCCAGTTCTTGGCTGATGTTCTCTAGAAGCTTCTTTTGATACTTTATTTCTACTCTCTCCTCAATTGCTTTCTCAGCATCAACATTTTGAGTTGTGATGGCATCAGTGAGGATAGCTAGTTGATCAATTATCAGCTTGTTTTGATCAATATCAACATCTAGTACAATCTGGTGTAGAATGTCCTGTGTTGTCTCTAGTACCATTGATTCCTTATGTTGTTTCTTCATCTTTTCTTGTAATGCCTTCCTTTGACATATCTCTCCATATTCTTGCAATGCATCCATTTCAAGTGTAATGGGGTCACACTTCGGTATTTCAATTATTTTTTCAAGTTTAACCTCCAACTTTTTCTTCTTTGTCTTCTTCATCTTCTTCTGTGACTCAGTGGAGTGGAGCACCATTGCTAAATTTTCATCCTTTTCAGTTGTGCTTGATGAGGTGAGTTTTTGTGCATCTTTCTGCTACTTTTCATCAGTTTTAGCTTGTTGGGTGTCTGTAGACATCTCTACATTCACCTTAGCATCGTTGGTAGAATCTTTGTCTATTTTCTCAGCAGTTCCATCTTTTGGTTTGTCTCCTTCAATTGATTCCTTTGCATCATCTGCCTTGGTGTTCTCATTTTTCTCTTGAGTATCCACATCTTTTTCCTTATCTCCTTCTATAACCTTGGTAGTGTCAATCACATTTTGAGTATCTCTGATGTTTTTCTGATCATTAGTGTTATCTTTATTTGCTTCTTCTCATGCATCATTGGAGTTTCCTTTTCAGGTGATTTACTTGATTCTTGCATGATATTTATAGCTTGTATCAATATTGGTAGTTTACGTGGAATGATCACCTGCGCTCCATCAATTGTTGTGTCTTCTTCATTGGTTTTATCTTTGACAACAGTGACATCTTCATCCTTATTGATTTCTTTGCATGGGTCATCGGTAATCTCGATGACATTGGTATCCACAATGTTTTCATTTGTGGTATCATCCCATATCTCATATACCATATCTACATTCTTATTCCATGTTGTATCATCTTCCTCTTTATCCAGCTCAATGGATGTATCATCCTTGTTTGCCTCATCAACATCTTGTTGTTGAAGGTCTTTGTCGGGACTGTCTTTCTCAACTGGCCTATTCATGATATTGCACCATTTATTGTGACTGTCCTTTTCAAGTTTAGTTAGCTTGCCTTCAAGAAATTTGTAAGCCCGTAGCTTTGGTGAGAACTCTTTATTGTTTTTCTCCATCATTTCATGTATTTCTACCTTTGTTGACCCAGGTGGCATTAGAGAGACAAGTACTCTCTCTCTCTCTTATTTCTTTCTCATTTGCCAAAGCAAATGTCCAACGGGTAGATAATCTATCCAAGAGTTCTTGTGGTACATAATGTCCTTCAAATTGTATGGGTACATATTTGAAGTTATACATCTTAGCTATCATAGCTTCTTCAATCTTATTATGATCTTCCTGATTTCATTTTCCCCATTTTCTAATATGTGGATCAGTAATAGATCCAGAATTTGCAATGTATACAAAAATGTCATCAATGGCGTCAGGCTCCTTTACCTTGAAAATTTATGCCTCTAATGCTTCATCTCGCTCGGTATCCTCTATATCCTCTCCGGTTCTGAAAAATTTTCTACCCTTCTTATTTTGTCCTCTCTTCGGTGCAGGTTCTTTTCTCTTATATGTCCTGACTTTTTCTTTCTTAAGGGGTGAAGGAGTAGATTCTTTTGACATTTTTCTTTTGGTCCTTGAAGAAATTATAGTTCTTGGTCTCTTTGATGGTGGAGGAGGTGGTGAGTCTGACTCTATTTCCTCTGAGTCAGTCTTTTCATCATCTTTACCTACAGACACCTGTTCTTCGATTTCCTCCTCTTGTTCTATCTCTTCATCTTGCTCAGCTTCTTGCTCTTCTACAAATAGAATCTTCATGAGATTATTTACCATTTTTTCTTTCTTTTTCATAATATTTTTGACTACTAGGCCTGATTTAATTCTTTTCTTGGCCTCCTCATATGTTCCAAACCTAGGTTGCTTTTTTTCTGGTAGCTCATTGATTAAGGCATCAATAGCCTTTGTTGCAAGATCAATGTCGATCTCGTATTCCAGTGGTTAAAAACATGTTGTTCTTGCTACTACAGGTTTGATATAAGTATGATCTATGTCGACCATGAAGCATATCTCATCCTTAAATTTTTTGATGAGTTGCTCAGGGATTCTTACCCTCTTTTGCATTCGGTCTTTGAATACATTAAATTATTCATCCATGAAAGTTTCAAAATTATCTCCTAGAGCCTCTATGTGCTCATTAATTTTCATGGTTATTGGCTTGGTGTTGTCCCATTTTACATCTCCAATAGATGGGAACATTTCTTGAAAGTAAAATAAAATGCACATGATTAATGAGCCAAACTTACATGTGTTTGACTTTGCATTTCTAATTGTCATCAGATTTTCTTTCAACTGATTCAGTAGTAGTTTGGAAAAGTCTAACTGTGTGCCTTTCTTCACAATTTTGTAAGCTATATCCATAGCACCTAAAGAAATACAATTTAATCTGCTAGCCTGGAATAATTTGTAACCCAGTAAATATGCACCAAACTTAATTTCATCATCGGCTATGGTTGTCACTTTTAGTCCACACCCATCCCATTTAGCTCCAGTCATCTTTTTGGTCTCTACCTTTGGTGGATGCTTGAGAACCTTTAATTTATTGATTATGGGGTAACCGGTGACTACATGGATGACATCTCAGGTGATTTCCTTCGTTTCATCTAGCCATAACTTGTTATTGTGCATTTTTATTAGCACTAACCGAATCTAGTCAATTTTGAAGACCTTCAGAAACTTTAGGGCATTTGTAATCCCTTTCACCTCAATGTGTTTGTGTTCATCCTTAAGTGTTCCATCTTCATTACAGACCTTCTGGTAAGCTTCTTCCATCTTTTTCATTCCAATTTCTGCAATCTTGCATCATATAAAGGATCGAATGTCCTCAACTAGAAAAACCCTAGCTGGTATGTGTGAGAATGCACCAGCATCATCAGGCAACCTCTAGATGAATCTTGTATTTAGGTTCCTCACATGCATTGTTTTTTATGAGTTTGAATTCATCCTTCTTATCCTTCTTAGCTTTTACGAACCATGATGTTGATGTCATTTCCAGAAATTTAGGGCTTCTTCATAAATTCATAAAGAATAGAGTTATTGGTCTGTTAGAACTTACTATTGTGTTTGCACAGATCTCTGAACTATTTTGGAGTGCTTGGTGGTCGAGTCGTGATCTCTCTACAACTTGGTTTCTTTATGCTCAAAATTTCCTCAGCTCACTCTGCTCTAGGTGTCGTGACAAATGAGTCACTCTGATGCCCTATTTATAGTTGTTTCCCTAAAATATGTGTAATAAATTCTCACAAACTCATCGATGTTTGAAGACTAAGTTCGACAGTGGAGACTTTATTACCATCGGTCATGCTTACAACATTTTTGAGCAATCAAAGTTGACTTAGACTCTACCGATAGGTTTCGGTAAGACATACAGCTTGTTCATGTGCTTGTTTACCGATGAGTCATGGTCAATACTAACAACTTTTGTTTTTAACTGACGTCTCTCAGTAAATATAGGCAGTCTTTTCTTTAAGTGTATACCGATGGGTTTCATTATATATGCCTGAAGACATAGTTTTCACATTTTACAACAAGTATAACCATGATGCATCTTTCTTATGCTAATTTGGAATTATATCATCATATTATGGAACTGATGTAAAGTAATAGCTTAGGGTTAATGTAGTTCCATACTTGTTCTGCTTAGGTGGGGTTGGTGATGTCACCAGATCCATTGGATGGGGTGTCACCATTTGCATTGCTCATTCCAGCTTCATCATTGCTTGAAGCTTTTCTCCACATCTTGTCTCTAGCCCTCTAGATATCTTCAATGGTGTTTCCATTGGGGTATGTGCTTGTCTCTTTCATTCGGTCTCTGCAATCCTTTTTGAGATGACCAACTTTGTGATAGTGTAAGCATGTCTTTCTGGGGTTAGTCCATCCTCTAGAGTTTCTATTCCATAATCTCATATAGTTTTCATCAATGTGACCATACCTTCCACATATTGTGCAATTTTTCCAAGTGTTGTAGTCCCATACATATTGATTACTGATATGCTTCGGTTGATATGGAGTGTCTTGACCTTTTGACTTCCATCTCTGCCTTTTCTTTTTCTAGCATTCAAGACTTGTGTGCCCGTTCATCTTGCATGTAGGATAGTATTTGTCCATGTAGGTTTCCTTCCTTGGTTGTTCTATCTTAGAATTACATTCATATGCCTTATGTCCTTTCTTGTTACATTTATAACATAATCCTATGAATGAAGGTGAAGATTTAGGAATACCTTTCATTTTGCCTCTACACATATTTGTTGTGTGACCTTTCTTTCTACAATGTTTGCATGTAAGATTTCATGGTCTTGGATTTTCATAAACATTCTTTGGATTTGATTGATTTGATGATTCTCCATTTTCAGTAAATCCTAGACCATTGTTGTTGTTGACTCTTCGTTGTCCTTCCAGAAAATCATCCATTCTTTTATTTCTCTCTTCAGCCTTTCTGATAACTTCATTATGTTGTTGCTAAATTCTAACCTCATGTTTTAGTTTTTCATTTTCTTCTCTTAGTTCACCAATAATCTGTATTCTTTCAATGAGTTCAATATTCATTTTGTTTGCTTCTTGACTCATGAGAATAATTTGATTTGTGATCTCATGGTGATGCTCTACATGTCTTTGTATTTCTAAATCCTTATCTTGTAGTTTCTATATAATCTTCCACATATCATCAGTAGCTAGTGTTATTTTTGTTTCAGCTTGTCTATCAAAACTCATCACATCAATCATTCTAACCATCTGGGTCTCTTGACTGATTTGCAGCATCTTTATTTTCTTTGTTAGATGTTGATTGATCTCCTTTAGATTTGTGACGTTCTCTTCTTATGTATCCGATGCTTTGCTTGCATTTGATCCTGAAGACTCAAAGAAATCTAGAATCTCTTCTTCTTGATAATCTTTTTCATTTCTTCGAGCTTCCATTCATTTCCTCTCATTCAACAGTTCTCTCATCTTGATTCTAGCTTCTTTATATTGTTCATAGAACATCTGTATCTCAAGCTTTTTATTCTCAATATTCTTATCAAGTTTGTACTTCTCCATTGTATGATCTTTTCTCTTAAGCCTTTAAGATTTTCTAAGAAGAGACTTAGCTCTGATACCAATTGTTGGCTTTAATGGGAAGTAGTACTAAGAGGGGAGGGGTGAATTAGTACCTCTAAAAAAATTTCATGTCCTTTAGTCAATTAACATTAGTAATCAATTGCATATTCATTCCATCTGATATATACTATCTTTGTGTGATTTATATCAATACATAACATTAATAAACATGTGAATCATTCATAGAAACATTCATGAACACAATTGACACATAATACAAGATTTGATATCGCAAAAAACTTTTGTTAGGAAGTAAAAACTGCAGTGGGGATGGCACCCACAAAACTTCACTATCTACGGAATGGAAGGGGTCGGTTAAGGCTTACAATTTTTTATCACTTCTGATGATCTACCCTCTTAGGAGTATTGGTGGAGACCTGTTAAAGTCTACTATGTTAAGAGATTTCAGCAGCACTGTCAAGTGTGCACTCGGTTAAGAGATTTGATATAGGACTGTTAAATCCACCTTACAAGAAGGATTTCTTACACTTCACTTCACTTGTTAGAATGACAGAAAATTACAAATTTACCTGGTAAGTATAATCTCCTATTTCTGATACAGATCCTATGTAGTTCACATACAAAATATTATCGCCTTAGCTGTGATTGAATATTACCTCTGATTGTCAGTTTCCTCTGTTCTTGATTTTGCTAATCAAATTCTTCTTTCTCTGCTTTGGTTCTTGAAACTCTCAATTTAATCCATAGATGTGCTCATTCTATTCTCCTTTTGCTTCCACACACATTCTACTAAATTATTACATCATCTATATATAGATGGATTGATTTCATCAAGTTTGATGATAAAAACAATGTTAACTCTAAGATCAGGTTTACAACTTGCACCTAGATCTCCTAGTCTATGTGCTTTAAATTAGTTAGACTGATTAAAACACTTACATTAATGTTTCTTGTTGCTAAAGAAATGGATTTAAAAAAAATTAAATATCCTATAAATAGAATACCCTTTCTTTATCTGACGTGGAAGTCAGATCCACTTTTTGCGAGTTGCAACTAACTGTCGGTTATGTCTTTCGGTCATGCTTGACTATCCTTCAGTTTTTACTATCGATTGTACTAAATTTGTTTCATTGGTTTGCACTGTAACTTGCATTTTGGGTTCCTTTGTTGGGTTCCACTTTAACTCTCTCCATTGTGGTTTTTAGTTTACACACTACCTTGTGTCATCGTTTCTTTCTGTACTTGGTCATTTTTGGTGATTTGCCAATTTGATCTTTGGTTTTCCCTTATACTGTCTTTCAGTGTAAGCTTACCAAAAGTGTTGTTTTAATAATAATGAAAAATCAATGTCATCAGCCTCTTCCATCCCACTTGGTAAGAGTTAACTTAGCTAGGTCATCTCAGGCTAGGGTTTTGGTAGCTTTTGACTTATCTAGCATCGGGAACCCAGTGACACTGTGAATCATCTGCTTCATGATCATCACAGGATGTTCCAACCATAGTTGCATATTGTGGACACTGTTGAGAACATAACTCATCCATTTTATCTGTAAATCCCTTGGAATGTACATGATTTATGTCAAACCCTTGGTTTCAAGGTGCTTATTCTCAGGCTTCAGACTCCCTTCTGCACATAATTCATCATATGCCTTATTCATCTCAATAGTTTCAAGCTCCTGTATTTTGCACTGATAGAAGCTTTGAAAGTCGTTAACCAGTAACACTCTTGGAAGAATTAGGGAATGAGCTCCCATTAGGTCTATCTCCTCTGCAACTATTAGATGAAGGTTAAACACTGGAGGATCACAAATTGCACTCCTTATTAACATCTCAGAACCTTTCTTGACCTTGCTGCAGGAAGTGGATGCCATATCTGCTCAGATGAAATGATCAAACTTTTCTTTCAATCTCAAATTCACACTGAATTGCTAAGGGCTCTGAATTAATTTGTAAACTGAAAGCTTTGTAAGCAGTAATCTTTACAATACTTAATTTATAAGATATTTTCAACTGTTACATTATTTCATTAAATTCTCTGTACATAGTAGCTGGCATGACTCGGGTGTTTCTCAGATTCACTCGGAAGCTCGGGTGAAACCAAATTTCCAATTATCAATACTGCCCGACTCAGCTCGGTTAAGCTAGAGTAACTCGAGTGTAACTAACATTCTGACTCGGTTAGAACTATAACATGTCCTCATGCATCAATATGTGGATATGGACTATTTTTCTTAATTGGAACTGATGTAGGATGGCTTGTACTACATAGTTCCAGTAATCTCCTTTCATTCCTATTCTATAATGGTAGATCCACCCAGTTCACTATTTACGGTGTTATTAGATCCTTCATTTCTTTGATCTGAATTATAAGAAGATTTCCTTACCCATTTCTTGCTCATCTGAGTTCTAATTTCTGAGACTTTGGCTTTACCATTCTCAAAACCAATATCAACTTTTTCTCTATTCATACAATTCTTGCTCAGATGATCGATTTTCTTGCACACATAACATCTCTTAGTAGGATCCCTTTTTTTGAAGTGAGTCTTCATAAAATTTGCACCAATGTTTCCATATTCACCACAATAAAAACATCTGTACCATTTTTTGTAATCCCAACCAAAAATTGCCTTGGCTAATTATTCAGCAGGATTCCACTTCTTAGTTCTACACTTCAAAGATCTATGACCTTGTTTGTTGCACTTGTAGAATTTTCCTTCAAAATTGGGTTTCTCTTTGCATTCACTTGCTCTATGTCCATGTTTATTTCAACTGTAGCATTTACCATTAAATTTTGACTTTCCATTGCTCCAGCATTTATTTGATGTGTGCCCTAACATACCACACTGATTGCATGAAGGTTTTTTGTTCCTTTGAACTCCTTGCTATGAGGATTCAGTTCAGTATAACCTAATCTAGTATGTCCATGATGTATGAATTATGTTTCCTGATCCACGGTGTTTTGTTAATTTATCATACTTTCATTTGTTTTCTTTTCAACATTGAGATCATTCTGCAGCCTTTCATTTTTTGTTCTTAGATTGACAACTTCCTTTGTTGCATTGTTGATTTGACTTACTAAATCAACTTGTTGAAGTGACAAGTGTTGAATTTCTTTTTCTTTTCTTCTAATCTTGTACTCAACAGTCTTTTATCTTATTGTGCTATATTTCTATCATCTTATGCTTTGTTCTTTAGTTCCATGACTTCACATATTTTGATTGAGTGAATTTCATGTTCTCTCTTTAACTTTCTAACTTCTTCATGTAAAGTGAGATTATTTGTAAGTAAGTCTTCAATGGCTGCATCAGCTTCTTCAGAACTTTTGTCCTTCCAAAAGTCTTCAATTCTTTCTTCTATATAGTTATTTTCATTCATCTATACTGCTAATACTTTTCTTCTTTTCAGGGAAAGAGAGAGTTGCTCCTTAAGTTTCATGATCTGATCCATGGCCACTTTAAGATCTATCTTTTCATTCTTGATGGATTTCTCTAGTCTGTATGTTTCCATAGCCTCTGATCTTTTCTCAAGTTGTTAAAATTCTGATAAGAGAACCACTACTCTGATACCAATTGTTGGAAATATATGATATTCCCAGTGACTGAGAGGGGGGTGAATTAGGAACCAATAAAACTTAATCATTTTAATCCACAATTAGATTAAATTATTTGTTTGCATGCATAGAACTTGAAAGTAAAGGCTCATACACAACACATAACACAATATTTGGTTGCCAAGAAACCTTCCAAAAGAAAGTAAAACTAGGGTGGGGATGATACCCACAAGATTTAGTAATGAAGTATAAATTTATCCTGTTAGAGCTTACAATGACCACTTCTAATGGTCTGCCTTGTTAGGAGCATAGAAAGGAATGTTAGGTCCACCTTGTTAAAGGATTTTGTACAATACAATAAGTAATGCAACTCTGTTAAGAGATTTAAAGAAAGGACTATTAAGTCCACCTTGTTAAAGGATTTTTCTGATCCACCTA
Source organism: Thuja plicata (assembly GCA_018584345.1). Taxonomy (NCBI): domain Eukaryota; kingdom Viridiplantae; phylum Streptophyta; class Pinopsida; order Cupressales; family Cupressaceae; genus Thuja; species Thuja plicata. Next base: position 326,932 of record MU225529.1, read on the forward strand.
TGAGAATGAACCAGTTGATGATCTGCTTTGTGCAACTGTGATTGTTGAATAAGATCCTTCTGAATATAAATGATCACCTGAATGTGATAGATGAGACTCTACTTTCCTGAATACATCTGCTCTTAATCAAACTATCATTCACATGTCTTTACACTTATGCATACATTCTTACTTATTATTTTCTTTACATACTCACATTGGATAAAATAAACTATCTTACATATATATCTTTATCCAACAAATAACTCTCTAAGTCGGTTTGCAATAAAAAAAATTATATTTTAACAATATATGCAAGGTCGGCTTCAAACTGTCACTCTGGTCCAAAAGGTTACTCAGGTGATAAACTGTCACTCGGGCAATATTGTAAATCACTCGGGTCATACTGATCACTCCAGCAATCCTGATCACTCAGGAAATGTTGATCACTCGAGAAATGTATAATGCTTGCTAGCTCGGTCAAAACTAGTTTACTAAGTGTTTTGACACTAATTGACAATATGTCTTGCCATAAGGTCTATAGGAAATGGCTAGAACCATGTTTGATAACTCAAGTTATATAAAATGTATTAGAAATAATTTTTCAATGCAATTGTATATATACCAAATAGAGTTTAATTAAGGGTCAAATCTGAGTACACACCTTATGAATTGTTGTATGGTAAGTAAGCCTTTGATAAGTAATTTAGAATTTTCTGAAGTAAGTGCTACATTAAGAGGGATGAAGAAAGTTTGGGTAACTTTGAGCCAAGGTGCAATGAGTTTATTTTCCTTGGATACTCAACTTAGAGTAAGACACATAAGTGTTTTAACAATAGGCTAAAAATGATAATTGAAAGTGATAATATTAAAGTTAATGAATATTTGTAAGTTGATCAAAGAAATTTGAAAGATTTTGAAGAAGAATCTAATTCAAAAGTTGAAGTAAAAGCTCCTAAATAAGAAGTGACGGGAACAAAACCATTATATATTACAGTTAAAACTCCTTCCAAAACACTCCTGAAGCATCATAATTAGGAGAAAATAATTGGAGACAAAGATGTTGGGGTTCAAACTAGGATAAGGGCTTCATTATCAAGTGAGAATGCAACTTTTTTTTAATATCAAAAGTAGAACCCAAAAACTATATTGAGGCAAGAAATGATGAATGTTAGATTAAGGCCATGAGGAAGAATTAAGTCAAATTAAAAAGAATAAGACTTGTAAAATACTCCCTAGGCCTAAAGGTAAGAATGTCATTGGACAAAAATGGATATATAGAAATAAGTTAGATAAAGATGGTAAATTTTTTAGGAGCAAAGATAGACTTTTTTGTAAAGGATAATCTCAAGTTGAAGGTATTGATTTTGGTGAGAACATGTGGCTAGGCTTGAATCAATTGGAATATTCGTAGCTTTTTCAGTATATAAAAACTTCAAAATCTACCAAATAGATATTAAGATAATGTTTATAAATGGGTATATTGATGAAGAAGTGTATATGGAGTAGCCTTAAGGTTCATAAGTGAGGAATGATATGCTTATGTATATAGATTTAAAAAGGCCTTATATAGATTCAAAAAAATTTATAGTCTTGTGCAATCAGAATTTGAAATGTCCATGATTGGAGAGTTATCCTTCTTTCTTGGATTGTAGATCTCTCAACTTGAAAAAGGTATATTTCTATCTCAAACTAAGTATGTAAGAGAGATACTTAAACAATTTCATATGGATGAATGCAAACTAGTGAGTAAACCAATGGTAACCAGTTGTAATTTGAGCAAGATTGATGATTCATCTAATGTTGATCAAACTAGATATAGATCCATGATAGGAATATTATTATATCTCACAACATATAGTTCTAATATCACGTAGGTAGTGTGTTTAGTTGTGTGATTTCAATCATCTCCCAGAGAGTCTCATGTAAATTTTATTAAGAAGATATTTAGATACATCATGAATATTGGAGTATGGATTTTGGTATCCTAGACATGTTGATTTTACTTTAACTGCTTATACTAAAGTTGATTGGGTAGGGTGTCTTGATGAAAAACAAAGTACTAGTGGTGAAACCTTTTTCTTGGGTGATAGGCTTGTAGCATGGCATATCAAAAAAAAGAATTAGTGTCTCTATCAATAGTCGAGGTAGATTATATCATTACTACTTCATATTGTACTCAAATTCTTTACATGATACAAATCCTTTCAGACACAAAGGTGGAAGTTTCTAAACTACTCATGTGATGACAGTAGTGTCATCAACATTTATAAAACCATGTTATGTACTCACAAACTAAGCACATTGACATTAGATATCATTTCTTGAGAGAGAAAGTGTTGGTCAATACAGTTACTTTTAATTATGTTTCCACCACAGACCAAGTAGGTGATATTTTCACTAAAACCTTTGCAAAGGAGGTATTTGAAAGGTTGAGACATAGGTTCGGTGTCTCACCCCTCTCCTATGTTCACTAATTCATTAACTAGTTGTTTGGTTTTAGGGGGAGCATATACTCTTTGTCTTTGTTTGCCTAAAATCTCATATTCTCTCCATTGTCATTGATTTCAAAGTGGGAGATAAGGACAATAAGTGAGTATGTGCATCATGTTAGAAACACTGAGAGGGGGGGTGAATCAGTATTTGTCTATTAATCTTTAATTCAAAAATTTGAAACTTAAATCAAATAGATAACAATTGAAGCATAACACAATAACACATAACACAAGATATGATTATGGGGAAACCTTGATCAGAGGAAAACCCCGGTGGGAATTAGTACCCACAAATGATTGTACTAGTCTAATGAACTTGTTAGGGTTCCTTTGCCCTGTTAGGAGTAGTCTTTACAATGCAAGTAAAATGACCCTATTAAGAGTCTTTAAAAAACCTTGTTAAAGGTGGTTGACTCACTGCCAGAGCTCACTTCTCAATAGGATGAAGGCTACAACCTTCAGATAATAGATATACACTATATCAGAAAGATGAACTGCTATTCTAACACTGTTGTCTAATCAATTTCATTTATGCTCTGATGCTTTAATCTCTTGAAGACTTCTACTTCATACTGATTTTCTTATATTTTTCTTCTAAATATCTATTGTGCTTATTTTCCATTCACACACTTAATACAAAAGTGCATGTCTAGTATATATACATGCCTAAATAGACGCGACCAAAAACAAGACCTTAGTCGGCCCAAAAAAAACATACACAACGCTTCCAAAAAAATTGGCTTAAGCATGTTTACATGAGTGTTAAAGACATATTTACAAACATATTACAATAGGTGCATGGCCATTACAAAATAAAATATTATACGCTAACCCAAAATTTGAAGTCGGCTTCATACTCTATTTTTTGAACTGCTAGTGGCTCTTGAACTTCTTGTAACTTCTCTGTACTATCATACCATACCATGCATGTATAGTATAAGCTTAATTACATGTCATAAATCTTAAGTATAGAGGTGCATAGTCTGAATCGATCGTACATGTGTGATATTGCTCTGATCAACTGCATGTCTCTGTACTGCTCTATTTTCTATACTTAGCCAATTTTGATCTTCAAAGTTTATTTTCAAAACTTCATATGACTTTGTTGCCATAATGAAAACACAAAATAAGTCACATACATCCTAAGTCTCAACTTTCCAACAATCTCCCCCTTTTTCATTAATGGAAACAAAGGAATGTGGCCAAGTTACTTAATCTTTGACTTAACAGCAAAAAACAATACATCATAACTTTGGCTATATATATCATACTCCTTATATACATACACTATCCCCCCTTTCACATTAATGACAAAGGTGTCAACATTTTTAATTCTATAGGTACTTACTCAAAGTACACATCTAGATACGCAATCTGAAGAGTCTTGATCTCTTGCTGCCAAAATGCCTTCAGTGCATCAACAATCTGAAGATGGGAGCATAATGCATATGTGAGTTTCTCCATATTTTTTAGATCCATGTAGGGGCCTTGATCATATGTAACAATTTTTGCATCTATCTATTTTATGTTCTCATTCAATGCATTTCTTAGTTGTGTTTGTTTGGTCCTTATCTTGTTGATCTCTACCTTGGCCTTTTCAATCTTGTCTATCTAACCTTGATAGATGTTGTTGCAGATGTTGATGTCTTGGCAGGATGTTTCAACTGATTTCCTAATTTTTTCAACCAAGATATCTTCTTTTTCAATCTTCTTGATGTGCTCAGAAGTGAACTTTCCTTTGTCCATACAATTTGCTACCACCTTCCTGCCTTTTGCTGCTAACTCTTTTAGAATTGTTTAACCAATCTTCAAGGAGTTGAGATCTAATTTTAAGTTCTTTGTTAGTTCATCTAATCTTTCCCTTTTGTACTTCTCATATGCATTTTTAGTAGCTGAATCTGTTAAACTTGTGAAGTTTGCTTTGAAGCAAGTCAGTATGTTGTCAACATCATCCATTGACTAGATATTTGCCAATTTCTTATCTGTTGGTACTAAGTCATTCAAAATGTTCACTGACTCTAGAAAGAGAGGGTTTCTCATGACTTGTTTCTCTTTGGCTTTCTCCATGGCTAATACACTTATTTTAATCAGGTCTTCTTCTCCCCAAGCATCTAGGTTTGTTGAGTCAAGGTTTAAGCTTGACAATGATGATACTGATGGTTTTCTAGATGGAGTAAATATAGCATTTTGACTAACATCCATGCATTCAATCTTCACTAGGATCTCCATAGAGGGTAGTTCATTAGGTTCATCCTTTCTCTCTTCATCTTGACCTGTTGTTTCTCCAGTAGGAACTTGTTCTTGCTATAAAGAAGTGTTATCAGTGCATACCTTCTCAGCTTCTTCAGTACTTAGAAATGCTTCCTCAAACTTATTTAAATCATTTTTTGAGGCTAACATGGTGATCTCAACATCATTTATCACAATGGTTTCATCTGATTCCTTGACTGTATCAGAGGGTGATGTAATTTTGAATGCTGAATCCTGTGGACCTGTCATAGGCACATTTGGAATCAGTGGTTCTTTATCCTATTTGGGAGGGACTGGAGTCACTTTAGTTGTAGGCATCATTGATGGATACATGTGTCTATCTAAAAATACTTTCTCAAACTCTCTTTCAGTCTCTTTCCAACCAACTCATACTCTTTGTTCATAATGAGAAGAGTTCTCATTTTGGTTCTTAAATGAGGTTTTACCAAATCTAACAGAATTGCTTTCTCATCATATGAGAAAATAGGGAGAAGACTGTCTAATATTTCTTCTCTAATCCTCATATCTTCCTCTATTGCTTGTCTTTTCAATAGGTCTAATATGTTCCATACTTTGTCTAGAATGACTGTCTTGAGTTCCAATACTGGCCTTTTGAACTTGATTATATGAGAGATAATCATAGAATGTATCTCTGATTTATCTATATCTTGTTACTTGTCATAAACATTTTAAATTGAATCTAGTCTTCCTTCATTAATGATTTTGTTTCTTAAGACTATCAGACTAGATCTGAATCCTACCTTAGGAGGGGCTTGAGTATTCTTTACTTTTCTCCTTGTTGTCCTTGAGGATGGGTGACCTGTGGGAACTTGCTTCCTTCTTCTGGTCATCTTGCTTGGTACTGACGGTGGAGAGGATTCCAAGTCAATAGTAGTTGAGGGTGTAGATGTACCTTCATTAGATTTCTTCTTCTTCTTCTTTTGGATATAACCTGGTTTCTCTATCTTGACTTTTGTAGGTGTTTATTTAAGCTCTCCTGCAATTTTAGCTTCCCTAGATTTATCTAGGTCTTCTTGTGTGACCCCATGAACCTTTAGGATGTTAGATGTAATCCTTGATGCCTTTCTTTTATTATTTGCACTGTATAAGATAGAATCAACTTGATTTGTCTTCTCTTTGTATGTGCCCCATCTTGGCTCTTTTGGATCTTTAGGCGCAGACAAAAGAACTTGTGCATATCCTTCTAAAACATGTTCTTCTACTTCATAACCAAGTGGATGAATCCATTTGGTTCTTGGCTTAATTGCTTCCATGCAAGTACAGTTAGTTTCCACCATGAAGCATATAGTGTCCTTGTATTTCTCAACTATCTTCTCTGATATTCTGAACCTCTTCTTCATCTTGATCCTGAATGTTTTGATCTCCATGTCCATAGAATCCTTTACACAACTTTCTAATGTAGCCTTTAATGAAATTTTTGACATATTAGGTTTGCTCCTGTCTAGCTAAAGATTAGAGACTTTACCAACAATGTGGAAGTATAGGTAGATAATCAAAGAGCCAAATCTGAATATTTTTCTCTTTTCATGCTTGATAGCTCTAATGTTCTTAATCAGTTGTGGCGCAAAATCTCACAAAGATTATAATGTGTGTTATCTTTTGTCACCCTTATTGCTGCCATAATAGTAGCTATTGACACACTATTCAGTATCCTTGCATGCTAAAACTTGTAACCAAGTATCACGGTGAGGAGTTTGATGTCTTCTTCCACAATGGGATCAACAGTCATCCTGCGCCTATCACTTCTAGATAAGAAACCCTCCTCAACCTATTTATTTACATCCTTTCCAGTAGGAAGAACAATTTCAACCTTGGAGAGTACATTCATCTCATGAATGAGGTCAGAAGTAATGCAGATAGGAACTTCACCAATCCAATACAGATCATCATGTATCCTACTAAGTAGAATTTTAACCCATTTTGGTTCATAGAACTCATGCGGTGTATTCAAAAATAGGGTTATCATTGAGATGTGAATATTCATCCTTGAATGAGTAATCTGGTTTCATCATTGATGCCATGATAGTTGTTATGTTTTTTTCACCAACAGACTCCTTCTTATAATAGATTTAAGCGTGAATGTCCTCTACATGCATGACTCCTAGTGGAGTCTTTGAGAATGCCCCTTCTACATCATCTAACATAGACTTGAATGGCTGCTTCTTAAACACATATCTATTTTTCTCAGATATGTCAAATATTGTAGGAGTAGTCATTACTTACTTGTAACTTGCTTAAGTAGGGTTTCACAAGATTTTGAACCAACACATCTGCTAGGGTTCCATTTCAACTTTGAATTATCTTTCTAACCAACCAATGGTTTATCCTTCAACACTTCGATGCTAACTATTGTTGCACTCTCTGAATGCTCAATCTCGAATGCAAAGTGAGGATAAAAGATATTTTACTGACTTATATAAAAGGTTATTACATTTAATGCTTGTTGTCGTAATGCAGTTTACATTGAGAATTTCAATCTTTGCTTCAATCAAATTTCAAGCTATGTGTCTATGCATACTTCCTCATTTCATCGTCAATTACATGATTCCATAGGTGCATACTCAGAGGTGAGTATACCAGCCATTCAGGGGTTTAGAGCTAGAATAGCTCCCCCTAAGACCATGAGGGTTAGCTAACCAGAAGTAGAAGTTGCATCCACTGTGGATGCATCTACTACCTTGTTAACATCATCATCTATCTTTACTTAAACCCATATTTTACCTGAATCTTCTGTAGCTTTTACAAACTTTACTTCACCAGATTCTTCAAATAATGATTCCTTAGGCTTTTCTTGTTTTTGAGTTCTTGACTTGCAAAACCTTGAGATATGTCTTGCTTTGTTACATGAGTGACAAATGATTAGAGGTCTATTGATATTGTTTATCATGATACACTGCTTGGATGTGTGTCCATTATAATTACATATCTGACATGTAATTTTTTTATAGTTTCGCTGAGGTTGATTTCTTTGACTTGTTCTACAATGAATAGCCCTATGACCAAAGTTATTACAGGAATAACAATACCCATTGAAATTTCTTACCTCTTTACAATCTCTTTCCAATTTTCCATGCTTGTTACGAGCATAAAAATTTTGGTTAATTAGCTTGTGTTCATCTTTAAGAGGTTGTGCATTACCCTCTGCTAGATTCTCAATTTTCTTTTCTTCTGTGGATTCTTCTTGTGCTTTCTTTCTTTCTTTCTTTCTTTCTTGCATTGCATTGATTTCAATTTGAGCTACACTATATCCAACACCAGCAGTATCACCTTTTAGATTTTGTGCATAAAGTTGTGATTGAATTAGATTAGAACTTGTGTGCAATTTCTCAATTTTATCTTTTGCTTCTATTAGTTCAGATTCTATCTTTTTCTTGATGTTTTCCAACTCCAAGATCTTCATATTTGCTTGCATAAGTTATTCATCTAATTGTTTACTTTCATTGGTCTTTTCTTCAATAGTTGTTAGGCTATCTATAAGCTGTTCATTTGTATCTTCAATCTTGTCCTTCAAAGACATGTTCTCTTCATTCATCTTTTTGACCATTTTTCCCACATCATTTTTAGAGCAATCTTTCAGATCTTTTCTTAATTTTTTAATAGGTATTTAGGAGCCATCAACTTTTAGTTTAAGTTCTTCATTTTATTTTTCAGATCTATCAAGATCATCAAGGGTTGCTTCAATATTTTTTTTCAGATGTTTCTCTGCTGCTGAATCCATGATCTCCTCAAGTGGTTAAACTTTCTTTCAGAGGACCAGAGCTCTGATACCAATTGTTAGAAACACTGAGATGGGGGGGTGAATCAGTCTTTGTCTATTAATATTTAATTTAGCAATTTGAAACTTAAATCAAATAGATAACAATTGAAGCATAAAACAATAACACATAACACAAGATATGATTACAGGGAAACCTTGATCAGAGGAAAACCCCGGTGGGAATTAGTACCCACAAATGATTTTACTAGTCTAATGAACTTGTTAGAGTTCCTTTGCCCTGTTAGGAGTAGTATTTACAATGAAAGTACAGTGACCCTGTTAGGAGTCTTTACAAAACCCTGTTAAAGGTGGTTGGCTCACTGCCAGAGCTCACTACTCAATAGGATGAAGGCTACAACCTTCAGATAATAGATATACACTATATCAGAAAGATGAACTGCTATTCTAACACTGTTGTTTGATCAATTTTGTTTATGCTCTTATGCTTTAATCTCTTGAAGACTTCTACTTCATACTGATTTTCTTATATTTTTCTTTTGAATATCTACTCTACTTATTTTCCATTCACACACTTAAAACAAAAGTGCATGTCTAGTATATATACATGCCTAAATAGACGCGACCAAAAATAAGACCTTAGTCGGCCCAAAAACAACATACACAACGCTTCCAAAAAAATTGGCTTAAGCATGTTTACATGAGTGTTAAATACATATTTACAAACATATTACAATAGGTGCATGTCCATTACAAAATAAAATACTATACGCTAATCCAAAATCTGAAGTCGGCTTCATATTATGAAATCTGAACTGCTAGTGGCTCTTGAACTTTTTGTAACTTCTCCGTACTATCATACCATACCATGCATGTATATTATAATCTAAATTACATATCATAAAGCTTAATTATGGAGGCACATAGTTTGACTCGATCGTAGGCACATGCGTTGGTGCTCTGATCAACTGCATGTCTTTATACTGCTCTGTTTTCTATACTTAGCCAATTTTGATCTTCAAAGTTTATTGTCAAAACTTCATATGACTTTGTTGCCATAATGAAAACACAAAATAAGTTATATGCATCCTGATTGTCAACTTTCCAACACATCATTGATTAAGTACAAATAGGAATAAGTACAATAGTTTAGGTTTTTCATATGTTGAGTTGTTCATGTTGATCGTATTTGTTGTTGGTACAAGTTGCATATGTTGATGTGGTATAGGTTTGATAGTGTTTAATTGTATTTTCATATTGGTATTCATGCTTGAAGTTATAGAGGTTTAATTTACATATGATGGGAAGTTATAAAAAAAAATTGAAAATCCAAATGTAGAGGTTTTTATGTATGAATTAGATTGAACTTTGTAGTGCAGAAAGTTTTATATTGCACGCATTGGTGCAAACATTGCAGATAGTACACAAAATACTTGTGAGAATAAAATTTATTTAGAGAGGATGAGTGAATGGTGATTATTATGGATATTAACATGAATGAAAAAGGGGGGTTTTGTTGGCATATATTTGTTATTTTTTGTGATAAGTTTGGTTATTAGAACTTTTTCATTTGTTTGAACAACGATGAAATTAGTTGAATACAAAGTGGATCAAGGGTTTATGTTGTAGAAAAGATGTTTTTCCATCATTGAGTATGAGTACTTGATCATGGTTTCATTTATACATTTGTATATGTCAAGTAAAAAAGAAGTTCAACATTTGAGGCAAGATGAGGTAAACTTTTGAGGACTACACTGTTGAATCCATATGTTATTTGAAATAGATTTGATATGAAAAGATAGATTGCATGTATCAATAACATGTTCCATTGAAGATTCAATGCATAATATAAAACTCAACTTAATGTGTAAGATTTTTCAATATATGTGCTTGATCATGTCTTCATGGCAACAGGATCATAGTAGCAGTGACAAAAGCTTAAATAAATAATAGCTATCAGAATAATATCAAATAATAATTTTATTATTGATTCATATGAATTCTATATTCATATCTAAATTTGATGTTTTAATCTTTCATAAGTGCGAGAGTAAAGTCTGATTTTGAATGTTAACGACTATTTGTAGTTACTAGTCCCATGTGTAACAAATCAACTAATTTCAGCTAATCATTTTGAGATATGATGAAATTGGTGATGAAAAGAAATATAAAACAAAATTTTGGTGTATGTTATTAGTTGGAAGTAAGGGGATTGATAGACATAAGTTTTATTTCAGTGAAAATGCTTTTAACTATTCTAAACATGATAAATTGACGGATTGAACAAAACCCTTGCTCGGTGATTTACTATTGTTGCAGTTATGATTAGAAAAAGGACAATTTATTTCTCTTCTACAAATATAGAACAAAGATTGAAGGAATATGTGAGTGTCAATATTATTTTTGTATACAAACAAAATTCCATTATTTATAATGTTTTGGGGATAGGTATAATAGTAGTGATTTGTATAATCCCTTGTATATACTTATTTTTCATTCAAAAGTTTAATGTAAATGTAGTGAGGTATTGACAATGAGGCACATATATTGTTTACTAGTGATGTATTTCTAGTGAGACATAGTCTATAATCAATGAGGTCTAGTCAATGAGGCTTAATAAATTCATTTTCATAGTGGTTTTCACCCTTTTAGAGTTTTCCACTCAAACACGTGTGTTATGACTTGCATATACGACTCTTGTGTTTTGTTAGTGGATATATGCCTTGATGTTACTAATTTGAATGCTATGGTCTATAAAAAAGTGTTTATATTGTTTTGATGTTATTGTGTCAAACATTCATTTGTTAAATTAAGTGATTTCATAAATCATTGATTCAAACCCCCCTCCCCCTCCCCCCTCAGTGGTCTGAGTATTCTAACACAATATATCATGTTGAATATAATACCCTAGATCTAACTAGCTATGGGATATAACTTTTACTTAGTATTGCAAATATTGAATAATTAAGAAAGGGATAATCATATATCATGAGAAAATTTTTAAGGTTATTCAACATCTCTTGGGAAAGATTAATATACCTACATATAATGGATTGGGTGATTGTTCAACTAGGGACGGTTTTAGAAGTTGGATACATATCTCTCCTTGAACCATGTGTTTGGAGAAGACATCAAACTTGCCACTTATACCTTAAGGGTGTGACCCATGAGGGATGGAACCATGGCAAGATGACCCAAGGACATAGCTCAATCATGATTCTAGAAGAGTTAAATCATATATTGATGAAGAGGTTCAACAACAAATATCTAGATCCTTACTTCAAGGTGAGAGGTCACAATTGAGAACTATGTGGTAGAAATTGAGAGGTTATAAATAATGGATCTAGATGTAAAAAGGAGACTTATAGTTCTTTTTTTTATTAGACCTCTTTGAATTTCTCAATGGTTTGGTAATGGTGTTTAATATGAATTCCCTATAAAATTCATCAAAATAGTTATGATCTTGGATGATTTAGTGACCAAAATCAAACCTCCAACATTACCCCATTGATGTCATAACAAAATCATCCTTATAAGGGAATCCATCAACCTAAGAAATTACCCACAAAATTGAGAATGATGGATTAAATGAACAATAAGCTCATGAGGAAGACATGTTTCTCTTGTAGAGAGTTATGGACCCTTGGACATAGGTTCTTTAGAAAGAAAAAATATAATACATATGTGTTGGAAAGAGATACTAATGGAGAGATTGTATGTTGTCATTGATGGAAACTACACATCTTTAAATGATTAAATGACACAATTTTGTGATACCAGAGGACAAAATATAAAATTGGCTAAGTCCAAAATTACTGGCATAGTGATACAATTTGGGTATTTAGATCGGTACAGGCACATATGAAAGAATTTTGATGTACGATTGTAGGAGATGATTCATAGAGCATATATATATATATCTATGTTTATGATCATAAAGGTTTGATGTTAATATTTTATGGAGTTATAATTTGTTGAGTAGCGGGTTAACAAGTTGATGATAGAGACAAACAACTCATCACTAGATCGTGCAATGATCCTATTGGATCAATGGTATAATTAGTTTGATCAATGGAGGAGTTAGATCCAACATGGTACATGATGTACATGCTATGTTTTGGGTTACCATGGATATTTAATAAGGTATTTGGCTGACACACTACACGTTACTCATTTTCTTCTTATGGCTGACAATGTTAAGAAACAATTGACATATAAGATCAATTTTTTGAGATGGATCATATGATAGAGATATGAGATTGTGATGCGAAGGTTAAGGTATTTGATATACTACTACAAGAACACCATTCAAAAATTTTCCTATCAGTTAATCAATTATACACTTCACTAGAACTGTATTAGCATACTTGATGTTGTTTGTCAGTTCATGATTGCGAGAGTATGTCCTATTCCTTTTGTATCATATTTCTAAGGTAGTGATCCTTGTTGTTGTTTTTTTTTATTGAGAAGTGAGCTCTAGGTTGTAAGCCTAAATGCATGTGCATTCCCCTCTTATGTACTTTCACCCTTAAAAAGGTATTTTATTTCTACAAAAGTAAAACAATTGTGGGTTCCATCCCCACTGTGGTTTTTCCCCTAACAGGATTTCCATGATAAACAAATATGGTGTTATAATGTTATGGTTATTGTGTTATTGTTTACTTTCAGTTGTGTTGATTTCATTGATATGAAAATTGTGGTTGAATGTTAAATCTGTTGGAATACTGATTCACCCCCCCATCCCCTCCCAGTGTTCTTCAATCCTAACAATTGGTATCAAAGCTTTGGTCCTTGGAAGAAGTCTATCCACTTAAGGAAGATCCTGATGGAAGATTTGACAGTTTCTAGCAGTGTACAAAAGTAACTTTTGGTTGTGCTTGATGATCTTGACAAAGCAAAAAATCATAATTCAGAATTGGAGAAAAATCTTAAGGATGCTGAAAGTTTCAATGGAAACCTGAAGGACCAATTGAACAATCTAGAGATAAGAAGAAAGATCTTGTTGAATAATTATAGCAGAAAGGAAGCTCAAATGATTCACAATCCCTAAAATAAAAATATGATGAGTGTGAACAGATCATAAAAGAAACATACAATCTAAAACATTAACTGGAAGTTGTAGTAATGAAGTTGACTAAAGAGATTGAAGAAAAGAAGAATCATGAGCAAACCCGGAAGGAGAAGACAAAATAAAGTTACAGAATGAATGTCAAAATTGGACAATTGTAAATCTACCTTGAGGATTTGAGACACAATGAGAAGGAAATTGAAAGGGTTAAGAAGCTCTTAAGAGTGAACATGCTACTATAAGTAAATTCAAAGAGAAATTAAGATCAGGTACTGAGAATATTGATGAGAAATTGGAAGGGTAAAGACCAGTAGGAGAAACACAAGGACATGGATTTGAGAAAGGTGAAAGTTCTGGATCAGCAGAGAAAATCAATTCATCAGATAAGAAAAATGAAGAACCTATGAAGACACCTATGATACAATGTAAATTCAATGGATGATGTTTTTCATGTAACAAAATTGTGCATAGAGAAAAGGAATGTAGGAGAAAACCTAATGGTATATCATTTTTTGGCTATTGTTATGTCTGTAAGAATTATGGACACAAGGCAAGTGAGTGAAGATCAAGGATGAACAAATTGGTCAGCCAAAATAATATAACCTGTTACAAATGCAACAACTTTGGTCATATTGCAAAGCAATGCAAAATGGGGACAAACCTTGCAAACACAGGGTATGCTAATGTGACATGTTTTAATTACAATAATCATGTTCATATTTCTAAGATTTATAGAATGAACAATGTAGGAGGATTGGTAGAAGGAAACAATGTGCAGAGAGATAAAGGAAAGTAAGTTGTTGATATGAATTTGAGGTTATGAAGGAAATTAATAAGATATAGGTTAGAAAAGACAAGATTGAAGCTACTGGCAAGATCGTACCAGCTTCTATTGTGATTATCTCTTCTCAAACTTAATTAGATCAATGATCTAAGGGGGATATCTTTATGAAAATCCTTATTCAACCCTTGAATCCAACAAAGCAATGGATGTGAAGGGCATAGTGAGTTACAGAAATGCAATTTACATCTTATTAATAAATCACAAAAAAATTATGAGAAGTTTGGAAGTATCGCAGAAGAATTTTACTTACTCTGTTGTTAGACAGTTTTAGGATGAAGTACAATGCAATTAATGCTGACATCTTTTTAAAACATGCAAAGTTACAAAAAGGATTTTCTTAATTTCATTTACAGACCCTGAATACTATTATAGGATCTTACAGAGCATTTGAGGTGATTTAGTAGCAGACAAAGGTAATTTTATCCACATATTTCTTGTGTGCCTTAGAATTTGATGAAAGAGGTATTTTTTCTTGAAAACCTACATTTGAGAAGATTACAATATGGATACTCCTAGAGTTTTTGATATCACAGAGAGACCTAGTCTAGTCTTCAAGAAACACCCAATGAAATCAATACTTGATGATCTGGAAGGACCTTTTCCTTTCATGTTGTATGGTGTTCTTCACATTAAGGATGTATGAGGATATATGCATTGTCATTTGGAAGAATCAGGAGAGAGAAATAGCTAAGAAATGGAAGGTAGTTACCATAGGTTCTATTGTGAAAGGAGTAAAAATATTTGAAGGAGAATCATTTTACTCAAGTCATGGAGTTCGCAAATTTATTTGAACTAGAGTGGATACAACTTATTATGAGTTGAGTGCATAATCAATTCATGTGGTTGGATTCACCACACAAAATTACAAAAGAGGTTACGAAGGTAGTAATTAGATTGTCTGATATTGGTGAGGTACCTACACTTAGGTCTATTCAGAAGGAAAATATTACACAACTCATAGAATTACAATGGGACAAGTGTGTGATGATTGTTAACAACATAAGCAACCCGATGTAAAATTTTCTTCTATGGTTTTGAGTTATAAGATATATCACTCAAGAAGAGAGAATTAAATTTTAAGCACCATCATCTATGTAGCCTACCAAATGGTGAAAGAAAACCTTGACTATGACATATATGAAGCATTGAGGAATTATTTAATGAGGAAACTTGGGAAGATAAAGAAAGACAAAAGACAAATCTTCAAATATGGGTAGTTATTGGTATGCATATTTTTCTATTTATTGAACTTATTTCCTCGCGTTGGAAATATTGTTTGGAAGAAAGATATTCTTATAGAAATTCATATTAGAAAGAATTGTGATATGATGGGAGAACAAACTGCTAAAGGCAACCTATGGAAATTCTTTAAACAATTTCAGGAATCAATAAATGTAAGATATAAGATTTCACCAAAGATTGTGGAGAAGTATAAGGATCACATATTCTTTATGGTTGATATTGACTCATGCATATTGGAGGTAGCTCAACCTAGAACTTCTTGGGTTATTCCTATGGGATATGAGGTTGATGGACCATTCCTTGAGGCCTATGTTGAGTATTCTAAAGAAACTGATAGATACAACTAAGAAAATATTTGGTACATACTTAGAAAAGGATTTTGAAATACATGAGATTCTCACTAGACTGGGTAGAGAAAGAAGGGTCAAAAGGGAAATGGAAGACGTGGTAGTAAGACTTGGATTCACAAAAGAAAAGATTAAGTAAGAAAGAAAGAAGTTTACAGATCAAGAGAGGGCAAAAGAAAAGGCAACTAAGTAGGACAAAGGAAAAGGTAAACTTTTTGATGAACCTATAGATGTAGAGGTAGTTTAACCTCCTGATTGCATTCCCTTTACACAATCTTTGAGAGCTAGACAAACTAGGAGGGCTATAACAGCTATCAAGAAATAACCTGCACCCTCTACTCTTGTGACAACAAAAGACAAGGTCAAGCCTTCTCATATTGAGAAAAGAGTAAAGAAGAAGGCTAAGAGAAATTATTAGAGTGCAGATGTTGATGAAGTCACCAGTTTTGATGATGCTATAAAGAAACTAAGATCTAAAGGCACAAAGGAAACAATTATAGTTAAGGATGAGCCTACGAGAGAAGAAATAGAAGAAAGATATTGGTAAGCCCCACTACTCTATAAATAATGTTATCAAGAATGGTACTATTTATGGCATTTTACTACAACTAAAGAGATATTGCAGTCGATATGTAGAGGATGAGAAGAAGAAGATAGAAGAAGCAATGATTTCATATTTAAACAAATTCAATACAACCTTATGTGTATCAAGAAATACCTTCATAGGATTAGTTGAATTAAATCAACTCAAAAACATGAAAGATGTAAGATCATTAGAACTTAGAATTGAAAAAATCAATAAACATCCTATGGTTCTTTAGTTAGAAGAACAATATGAATTCTCTCATATTTTCAAAGCATTCATAAAGTGACAACCTCTAAAATGAGAGTGCTAAATGATCTATATGATGTAAATTATGCCTAAAACATGATAAATTGTGATGTTAAATGAATCTAATTATGCTATTGAATTAAAATTACTCTAAACAATGAATGTAGATTTGACTATAATGATAATGCAAATGATAATAGATGTAAAGTGGTGTGATTAGATGTGAATTGGTGATTTGCACTAAGAAATGCAATCTATTTATAGGATTTCCCCAAGGGTAAGGGGTAGAGTGAGTTAACCATGATTAGATGAGAGAGGTAGAGTTGTATTTCAAATAGGGGGTCAAGATGACAAAATGGGTGGTGGTGATAGAAAAGGATAAATGAGTGGCTAAGATAGCAAACCTTGGAGTGATCCATGTGCTTTCAATCCTCTCTTCTCATTAGCTAATTCATTTTGGTCTCCTTTGTTAAAAAAAAAAGAATTAATTAATTCAAACAATAAATTAATTATCCATGTAGGGGAATTAGATGGGTTTTATTTGATTTATTTAATTTGAACTATATAACTAATTGATTTAACCAATTACATAGTTTAAATAATCCCTTTTGGCTTGTATTTATTAATTAACTCATGATTTTGACTTGATTAGACCACTTTGACTTTGGTTGACCAAATTAGGGTGTCTACAAATGTCCCTCTTTGAAGCAATGTGCACAACATTTTGATTCAAAGAATACTCGATGTTTGATGTCCTAATGTCTAATTTTGATGTGGATAACTGGTACTTGATTTAATGCTTGATACTGACTTAATGTTTGATTTGATGCAGATTTAATATATGTGTAGACATCCAAAAATATTAATTACCTTATATTCATCTAACTATTTAAATTAATCAATTAAATAGTTCCATCCCTAGTATTCACATACGATCTAAATACTATCCTAATGCATTTTATTTAAATATATTTCCTCACAATTCCCCTTTTAATAAATTTATATTTATTAAAATCCTCCATATTCCTAAATTCCTCTAAACCGAGATTAAATCCAAATCTAACTTGAATAATTAATCTAAGCCTAACCTAAAGACCTATTAATCCAATCTAGAAGCCTACCCTAAGCCTACTCTACTCCTCCCCTACCCTACCTATTCCTCTTAATAAACCTACTCTCCCACTCAAGCACACACTAACCACACTTAAGGTGTGATTCCTAACCTTTTTAGCAATAATGTAGTGCTCACACATGTGTGAGAAAATCCTCCCAATAGAGCCACCCAACTCTCTTAATGACTCTTGCAACCTTATCCTTCACTCCTTTCTCCAAGGTTTATCACACATGTGTGACCAACCTTGAACCTCACAAAGCATTTAATGTTAAAATTGATTCCTCTTCTTAGCCTATGTGGCTCTTATGTGGATGTTGTTACCTCTTTTTATTGTACAATCAATTATAATAGCAATGAATTCTAGACTCTCTAATACCCAATTTATATTCTCATAGGGAAAAGGCTAATTAACAAGGATGGAAATCCTTCTACACTTTGGGCTCCACATACCCAGGCGGGTGCACCTTTGGCAGAGTATTATCTTTCAATAATCTTAATAGTGGATTAAGGAATTGTGATCCTTCTTATTTTTATGCCACCAGGCTTAGGAAGGATAACCTATTGATTCACTCTTCAAGGAATCACTAAAATGAATTGTACTGAATACAATTAGCTATACATGTATTTGAGATAACAAAAATGTAAATATTGATTAAAATTGGATTGATGATAACAACCACTTGTCAGCATTTTGGCCAGTGCCTAATCATGGGTCATAGAGTCAGAAAAAAACATACATACATCAAGGATAATTAATGAAAATACAAATAAACCTTAGATGGAATGCCTTACAAATTATCCTCTCATCCTCACACCCCTGTATCAAATTCCTACATAAACCCTAACCCTCTGCAATTATCTGCAAGATTTAAAACTCTCCTTGAAAGCAACTCACAAACAAGGACATGGCTACCTTATAACCAGTATACTCAAAATGCCTTACAAATTGTACATACAAGAACTAAGAGCAAATGCAAAAAGACATCATTGGTATCAAAATGGAGATTCCATTGTATTTTATTAATGTAAGTTTGATATCAGTACATTTAAAAGACTCAAAACCAACATTTAGACACAATTCAAAAGTCTGCCTTGTAGTTTTATTTTTTACCATCCTTATTACAATATTACAACTTGCTACTTATAGACAGCCTTAGACATCTTGGAATCCTTTTGGAAAATAAGGATGCAACAAACTATGGATGACTAAGCTAGAGGAAAAAATATATTTTACAGATGAGACAAAATTTCAGGCGGATGGGGTAACAAACCTTTGTTATAAGCCATGTAATCTTTTGTCCTATGATCGCCTGAATGCTTGAAGTTGTTCTGAGGTGGTTGGGTCCTTTTCATCTATAATTTTTCCTCTTATTGATGTAGAGCCCCCAATATCTAATTTTCTCAAACTGCTCAGCATCATTGGTGTTCATTGTCACTCTTATATTTACTGTCTCATGCTATCGGGGTGACTATACCATACCTGCTAACCCATGTGGTGAACACCTCATCATTTGGAAAACTGAAACTAAGGATCTCATCCTTCTGGCTATTGAATTCTTCCCAATCAACATTGGCTTTCTCAATTTTTGTCTCCCAGGATTCAAAAAATGCCTTGGCTTTATTTAAAATGTCAATAGTTAATACAAACCAGCCAGTATTTCCCAATGTAACAATACTTTTTGTTATGCCTGTTAGTGTTTCATTCAGTTGTCTTAGCCATAGGGCTTCATTCTTTATGTTCCCATCTTCTTTGAACATGTTGGGAAACATGTCATATCTATCCCTGGAGAACTCTTCTCTCAAAGTTTTTACCCTGCTGATGACCATGTTCATCTTGGTGTCCAAGTTAACCATCAATTTGAGACACTTGTGGGTTCTTATCAGGATGATATCAATATTGTTCTGCTCCTTTGAAAGAGAGTAAAAATATTTGACATGGGTAGTCTTCCCCTTCCAATTATCCACTATCAGATCCCATTGTTCCTTTCCCTCATCATGTCTTCTCATGATGCCTGTAATCTTCTTTCCCAGTAAATAGAGGTTAGAAAGGTTGACCTCACTAGCACACCTCTTGAGGTTGGAAAATATCTGGTCAGAACATATTTATTCACCAATTCCTCAGCCTCTTTATATATAGGGGAGTCTTCAAGATCCCTTTTTCCCTCTTCTTCTAGCCTTGATCTTTCACTGATCAACCTCTTTTTATCAGCCTCTAGTTCTAATCTTTTGGCATCAATGGCTTCTCGGGTAGTGGGACTCAAAGGTGTATGGGATGGGGGATAGGTCACAAATGGACTAGAGGAAGAGGGTCGGTGAGGTTCCTGAGAAATTACCCCTTGGGGAATTAATTGGATCTTTTCCTTACCCTCCAATACTGCTATTTTGTTATCCTTTAACAAGGATTTGACCTTTTCCTCATTGTAGGATTTGAGTACAAATTCATATTTCTTATTCAAGCTATCATAAGCCCCCTTTTCTTTCTCAGCTACCCTCCGGCTCAAGCTAGCTATTTGAACAACAAGGTTTGTTTCTTCAGTTCCTAAAGTGTCAACAACCCTCTTCACAATTAGGCTTCCTGTATCCTCAATCTCATCACCTTCCTTCATTTTCCTCTTGTCCTTTTTCTTCAATGACCAAATTTCCAGGGCTGCATGGTCTTCACTAAATTGGGCACCAATTGATGTCCCAGTAGTGCTCATAGGCTTTGCTTGCTTCCTAACGACATCAAAAACCATTGCACCTACTAAATCCCATTGAGGTAGTATGAGAACTCCCTGCTTCTTAATAATTCCTATACCCTCTTCAAGGGTGACCTTATCAAATTTGGATACCATCTCCTACTTAACTTATTTCTCTATATCTTCCTTAGAAGAGTTTGGCTGGGCTTCTTGTAGCTTTTGACACTTATTTTTGAATTCATCAATATGACATCTCCATAAAAATTGAGTGAATGCCCTAGTTTTAATGAAATTGTCATCTAACAAGAATTCATCACTGGTTTGCTTGGTTATAGGATCTAACTCCCTACCAGTAAACTCTACCACTGTGAGGTCAGTTGTTGTAAGTTTAGGTGCCTCTGGCATCCCTTCTTGTAGCTCCTGAGTAGTGACAACAACTTCACTAGCATTCCTTAATTGCACCAATTTCTCAGTAATGGCTTGGTCATCATATTGCATGGGGGATTCGAAAGGAGAGTACAATTCACTCTCTTGTTCTTTTTCTTCCACCCTTTGCCTTTTTGGAGAGTGCACTTCTTGAATATCAACACTTGCTGGCCTCTTTCCTTTATGCTGAGGAGGTTTGTCAATTTTAGGTGCAATAGTATTGTATCCTCTCCTTTTATATACTACATAATCCCCTGGTGGGACTATTCTTCCCTGTGGGAATTTGTTCAAAATAGAAAGAGCCTTTTCTGGTTCATTTTCAATTATCCTCTGCTTCTTCTCATTTAGATTCTATATGATCCCCTCAAATAAATTCATTAGAGATTCAATCTTATAGGACCATAGGAAAAATTCCTTTAAAGGGTCATAAGACTTGTCAAAATTGCATACAAAGTCTAAAGACTTATTATACGCCATCCATTTCTCCTTCCTGACCTCCTGGACACCAAGGTCAAAAATGTTTCTGATAATATCCTCAGGGTAGTTAAACTGATGTTCTAATGCCAAGAACTTAGTCCTTTTTCTGAACATACCCATGATGAAATCTTCATTATCTGCACACCTAGATACAGATGTGGCTAGATGATAAGGCTCAAAATACTTATCGAACTATGTCCACCCACCTTTGGTTATGATGAAATGATGGGCTCTCGTGAGGGTAGGAAAAATGTTTCCCTTCATCTTTCCAGTCAGGGATTCTTCCTGTAGCCCACCCAATTACCTTATGATCTCTACTATTCCAATCTTGAGAG
Organism: Thuja plicata; assembly: GCA_018584345.1. Lineage (NCBI taxonomy): Eukaryota > Viridiplantae > Streptophyta > Pinopsida > Cupressales > Cupressaceae > Thuja > Thuja plicata. Next base: position 348,755 of record MU225529.1, read on the forward strand.
GGACTCTGTAGGGAAGTACATAAGGGGTTCCCCTGAATCCATAAATCCTAATTACTGTAGAAAAAGGGTACAAAATTAGATCTCCCCAATTGTGAGCAATTTTTAGTTCTAGGGAATATTCCATAGGCCTCAAAAGCCTCATCATCTCATTGTGTACCCTAGCATTTTTATTGCACAGCAGTGAGTTGAGTCTAACTGCAAAAACCCTATCAAAATAAACATAACTAGCACTCTTCCTATCCCATGATAAATCAACACTCCACATCTGAATAGGCAATTCTTCATCACCTAGGAACTTAGTCAATTCCATTTCTTCCTCAAAGAAGTCTACATTGTTGAAAAAGAACATATGCATCATGAGGGAATACCATCCCATTGGTTTATGTATGTTGTTATCCTGAATTCCTGCCAGATCCTCATGCATTTCCTGGGCAATATAAGATGCAAAATCAAATACTACTGACAGGTGGGGATGCAAAATCTGAACAACCATTATATTATGTGGACAGGCATCGTTACATCTTCATCTACCCCCAAAACTTGGCATAGAGCACTATACATTTTTCTGGATTTCCCATTAAAGAGATCCAACTTGAAAGGTTCTGGGGTCCTAGGCCCTACTACAACCAAGTCTCCTATTTTATTAAAGTATCCCTTTAATTCCTCATCCCTATAATACTCCCTCTGAGTCTAGTATACTTCTTTAAAGTACTCAAAATCAATATCATCCATGTGTACTGAGGTTTCAGTCAGCTTGAAGATTCTTCTGATTTCATTAGCTGATATAGTTAATAACACATTTCCCTGGGTATCCATAACAACCCTAGCCACCTTATCATAAGTGTTTGCAATCAAAGTGAACAAATCAGTGTCCATAAACACACCAAGTGCTATCAGTTTTCCTATGTCTAACTCCCAAATGTTACAATTTGGGGTAGGGGCATTCCTTTGGCTATAAGCTATTCTGAATAGAGTAAGACCATCAAAACTGGTCTTAACATCTTTTCCCCATCTACCAGAATCATATAACCCGTCTGTAATTTTGAAATGGGGATGTGGTGGAGCTATCATTTTAATTTGAGTGGCATCTCCTGTGGATAATGGCAGTTGCTATAACAAATCCTCCCTACTGTTTCTCTTCTGATAATCAACTTCTCCAGAAATCTCAACTCTAGGGGCCATTCTAAATCTAGGGATTTTTTTCAATATTAGATTTAAATTCTGGGACGAAATTCCTAAAAACCTTTCTGAACTACAAATCCCACTAACAACCTAAATTCTAGTGAATCAAAAAAGCTTACCCATTCTGCACAGTAGTCACGTGAAGCTAATTATCTCTACAATCCCATTTTTGCTCAAATGACTTTGATGAATTATTGTGACTGCAAGTCAACTTAATCAATTTTATGGCCTTAATCAAATCAGTCTTTCGAATTGAATTTGACTGGAGTGGCCACATGTTCTATAATCAATTCACAAGCTTCAATTTTGCAGCTTAACGGCTCTCTACAACACATTTTAACAACTTTGAATTTGAGCCATAGATTCTGGACATTATTTTCTACATCTAACGGCTATCTTATTTTCCCAAAAACAACTATTTACCTAGGACACATGTCAACACTGCTTAATCACTTACGCACTAGATGTCAAGCACTTTTCTTTTAAGTGATTAATCAGACCATTAGATGTAAAACAACTTAACTGCCTTTTAAACTCTTGCCAACTTTGAGTATCCAGGTCCACCAGCTGCCAGGTGTCATCACCACTTAATGGCTTAACCAATAGATGTCATGCATCTTGGGTATAAGCCATTAAGCCCACCATTAGATCCTTCTAAGCTTTAGCGACCTTTATGCTGTCTGTGACTGGACCCACATTATTTCAAGGACACGCGTCGCTACCACTTAATGGCTTACTCATTAGATTTTGTACACTTTTCTTTTAAGCTATTAAGCAAGCCGTCGAATTTTTTCATACTTTCCCACTGTTTAACTAAGAACCTTTATGACTTTTTGGCCCCACCAAGGACACGTTTCATCATCGCTTAATGGCTTAATTGATAGATGCCATTTACTTTTTGACGAAGCCATTAAGCAGGCCTTTCAATCAAAACCAACTTTCTCACTATAGGATAAATCCAACTGCATATTTCCTCCTACTGTTGTTGCCCATTGCCTTGCTAAAAGCATACCATAATATGGTTTAGTATCTACTACCACTATGTCCATTCTATAAGTTGCGTCAGGGAAAGTAGCAATTTTCACTTCAATATCCTTCAATGTTCCTATCACAGGAACTTCCCTGTTATCCATAGCATAGCAGCTTCTAGCAGATGTAGTGACTTGGAAGCCTAATTCTTTCATCACATGATAAGACATCACATTTGCTGCTGCTCCAAAATCAATCATGCAGTTTTTTAACAAGAAACTATTTACCATTAAGGTGACATAAAATGGATCAACAAACAGTGGTTCTTGGGTTATTATATTTCTAATACAAATGTTAGAAAATTCCTTGCTCTTTCCTTTTCCTTTCACTAGTGGACCATCTTCTCTGGTATCATTTAGTATCAAAGGTATCTCCTCATGATTAGGAATAGATACATCACCCATCCCTTTTAATAGTGCTAGAGCAGCTTCTTTATGCTCTTTTATTTTTAGCATTTCCATAAGTGGGACTGAGACTTTCATTTGGGGCAAAGCATGTTTCATGTCAAAATGAGGCAATTCAGGGGACATATCACTTACTCTCTTCATTTTCTTGAATTTCTCATTTGGTACTAATTTTTCCTTTGATATTCNTTCCCCCCCCCCCCCCCCAGCATGATGATGAGAAGATCCTACTTGCTTCCCACATTTATCATTGTCATCTTTCTTAGCATGAAAATCCTCATTTATTTGAGGTGAGTCTTTTCTAACATAAACAGGGGCAGACTTGCCTTGAGCTAGTTTCACTGTTCTATTTCTTAAGTTGTAAGTGCTTGTGAGATCCTGTCCTACCCCATCCTAGTTCTACATTCATTTTGACATTCGATTCATCAGGATGATACTTTGAGTATAGACACTCGATCTATTTTGGATTATATATGCTATCTTTGGATCTTATGAGATAGTTGTTTTAGTTTCTTATGATGATCATGTTAGTTATACTTTTATATATGCTTATTTTGATTTCTGCAATTATCTATGATATAGACACTCTGCATTGTTATGCCATCTTTTAGTATAATGAATATTGGTGAAATCACGGTTTTATGATAAGTTTAGGGTTAGATGCTTATGTGGAATACGTAATGTTTTTAATGAATACAAATGTATATGTAATTGTCAAGTTAGATGTTACTACTCTATTTTCGAAATGATTATTAATGCAAA
>MU225529.1:353316-366348 GCA_018584345.1 Thuja plicata
TGCTCATAGATTTTGAGCTGTTGGGATGGTAGTGCCTTGAGAAGGCCTTTTTATACATACTGTTATGATATTTCTTTTCATAAGTTTGGTGTCTCCATAAGGAAAGTTCCACCTTCACCCATTCCTTGGATTCTCTATATGAGTCCTTTGTGCAGCCTTGGCAAGGAGTAATGTGAAATCTGTGTAATTGTGAAAATGTGAAATCTGTAATCTGTGTATATGTTAAAATCTGTGTATATGTTGTGTTAGTTTTCCATGTTGTGTGAAGATTTTGTGTGTAACCCTTTCCTATCTATGTTTCCCCAAGCTCTGGGGTGACCATGTAATGGTCTATGGTTGGGAGGAGAGTCCCATGGCCATGTGAAATGGAGTCTTGTGTTGCAGGTTGAAGTCCTTGAATTGAAGTGAAGACATAAGTTGAAGCCCAAGCTTGAATTGTGAAATTTCTTTGGTTTATTCTTGATGAACAATGAGAGTTCATGATTTCTATATCTATATAGTTTCCCACATTAAAGAAAGTTGTAACTGTATATAAGTTAGAAATATTAGACTGTATATTCTAAAGCTTCTGAATTTATAATTATACTGAATTATGAGGGCAATTCTCTGCCTAAATAATGTTGATTTTGGGAATGTTTTCTATTTCTACATAGTTCCTATATCAGAGAAGAATTGTAATTTTATTTGAGTTAAAAATATTAAACTGTATATTTTTTTTAAAAAGCTTCCTGAATTTATGATTATTCTGAATTAGAAAACAACTCTCTGTATTAATAATGTTGGATTTTTAAACATAGACAGAAAACTGATAATTGTTTAGAATAGATTAATTTATTACCACTAGAAGTTAATTACCAATTCTAGTTTTCCAGCTTATATGAAATTATTTGTATACAAAAGGTTTCTCTAGATCAGTAAACAGTCCTCTTAGATGTTCAGACTAACTTAGTAATCTACAGAAATCAACTACATGATGATTAAGGAAAACTTTCCATTATTATTTTATTTCTCAGAAAATGTATTATTAGTATTTTCCTTCTTAAAACTCATCAGATGCTATAAAATTGTTATCCCATTATTGTAATTCTAATGATCTAATTTTAAACATTCATAAATATAAATTAGAAAACGTTATACTAATTATAAAAGAAAAAGAATAACGATGTTATATAATATAATATTATATATTATATACTGCACAAAAAAAAGTAGAGTATATAATATATAATAATATATATTGTATAATATAACATTGTAGTTGTTAATGTTATAAGAATTAAATATTATAAGCAATATTATACATATTTTATATTATACAAGGATTATTGTATAACATAAAATATCATAATATATTATATTAGAATGAAATAAAACCAGATTGTACAACATGATAACGTATCAAAACTGAGAATATGGCTTTCAACGTTATTGTATTATATCTTATCATATTATATATTATACGACAAAAATTGTTCATGTATAATATATAATATCATAATATATTACAAAGACAGATTATAAAAAAAAAAAAAATGATTATGCTATTCGGCTTTTGTTGAAACCGATTTTATGTTATTGGATAATAATATCCATATTACATATTATGCAATGTTAGCTGTACAATATGTAATATAATAATATACATATCATAAAATATAAACTGGCATTTAAAAATAAAACTTGTTTTGTTTTCCGTAGGCATCTGGCTTAGGGCCGATGCCCTTTTCCTTCTCCCCACGCGCGCCACAGCAGTGGCAAAGTCACTGCTGTGACTGTGTCGCGGTAGTGACTAATGTCACTGCTGTGGCTCATTCCACAGCAAGTGACCCGCGCGGTCGGGGGTTTCCAGTCGGAGGAAGATAAAAACATAAACTCCCAAACCGTTTCCATCAATGTCTAATGATTTTCATCAAAATAATAACTTGCATAGTTAAAATCGAAACTGGGTATTACAGACCCGATCTCTGGTTCAAAAAGTGAACCATAATACAAAAAGAAACTTTGCAAAAAAAAAACAGACAGCCAGTAGCCTCTGCCGCCATTGAAATGGTGATTTTATTGAAACAAAATATAGATCCATCAAAACAAAGAGGAGATCGATCTGTATAACAGATCTGAAGATGTTCATCTTTATTAACTAAAGATGAACACTCCCCACTCTCATACTAGCAGACGGGTGAGTTTTTGTAACACAGTAGAGACTCTCTTATAGAAAGAAAAGAGATCTCATGTTGTGCTGTTCCTCAACCCTCTTAGCTTTAGAAACAACTTCCTTCTATCTCTGACCTGCACATATCAACATAAGGAGAAACAAAAAAAAATAGCAGAGAGAAAAGAGTGGGAAGAATAATGGGGATCTAGGGTTTGTAGAAGAATTTATTGGGCCCCAAACCCTAATTTTGAATTAGGGTTTGGAGGGCTCATTTAGTATTAAATATAATTTTCTTTAACCTTAGTTCTGGTGTCTTTTGTTTAAAAACATTGATTAATTGGTGATTATTAATTTGACTAAGCTTAGAAGGAATAGTTTAGGTTGTTGTAACTTTATTTTCTTTATGTTACTGATATATATAACCATGAGAGGATCTTTTAGATGATTTTAATTTGTTTTTTTTTTATGTCGATAATGTTATAGTTAATAATGTTCCTTCTATATTTATATATGTACAAATTTTGCAAACAAGGAATTTTAAGAATAAAATGTCTTTAATTGACTTTTAATTATATTACTAGTATAGCTATTTTGATAAATTCTCTTAATTTATTAATTTCACTTCTACACAAAATTTATGTGATTAAATTAAAGTTATTTACCTAAATGGAATAATTAATATTATAAAATTTGGTATTAATCAAATTATTATTTTTAACATTAAATGATCAGGAAAGATAACGTAAATTATTAATTCACTTTAGCTAAGTATGGATTTATTTGTTTAATGGTTAAATTCTTTCTTTGGTATAATAGATTTACTCTTTTAAAAATTCTTAGGATAGATCGTACTATATTTATAATAAATTTGAAATGTAAGGAAAAGTTATTTTCCTTAATACCTTTCTTATTCTCTTGTCATCTAATGACTTCCATCGTGTAAGGGATGGGGGCACGCTAGCGCAAGCCTTACGATCCCTTACATGTCATTGGGTGACTCGCCCAAGCGAGCTTGCGATTCCAAAGCTTTGCCTTGAAGGGCTTTTGTGTATCCTAGTAATCTTAGTTTATGTTTTGATTGTACAAAAAAAATGTTTGGTTGTTGTGTTTTTGCCCATTTATTTTTGGGCATTACAGTGCTTCTTGCCTAATTAATTTTTGCAACAATTAAAGACCTCTTTTCTTCATCAGTAGGAGTCCTAAAATGAGATTGTGAACTATCATTACCTACTGTATTTATAGTTTCCTGTGAAACATATTCATCTTGATCACTTTGATAGGTTGGATTTTGTAACTAATTTATAAAATAATAATTATCCTCTACACATGAATTATCAGAGGATGAAGCAATATCAAAAAGCCATGGATATGGTTTCTTTACTGTGAACATATTGATAGCAGGGCCTTCCTGTTCTCTTTCTTTTATTTGGTCAAACAGAGCCTGAGCTACTACACATTGATAGGAAGAGTGTGGCATGTTGCAAGCATCACACCAGGGAGTGTTCTCAACATAGTTGGCACTGTTCCTTTTCAGGGGATCTAGGGTTTCTTTTGCTTTTGGGTTATCTTGCCCCTCAGGGACAGGTTTTCCATTATTCCAATTGGTCTTGTAAGGATAATCTCTTAGGTTAGGTTGTTTGTCAAATCTTTGGTTAGTATACTTATTATCTCGATACCCTCCTATATCATTCTTATCCATCTTGGTAGCAAGGTATTTCACTACACTCACCAATTTATCCACTGTATCATCTTCTTTGACATTTTTATTGGCTGATCCCTTTTCTTTCCAAAGTTTATTGTCTTCCCTCTTCCCCAATTTCCCTGATGCTCTCCTATTACTCTCAATGTCAATTACTATTTTGCAATCATCCCTTAAAGTAGTTGGGTTCTTAACTCTGAGCAGATAAGACATTTTTCCATCAATAGCATTGATATAAGTGGTAAGGCATACTTCCTCATCTAATCTTAAGACTTGGAAAAGTTTGTTCATGGCCTTTTGAAATCTACTATTAAAATCAACCATACTTTCATTGGGGAACTTCTTAATGTTATTAAACTCATTTAACATGTATCCAGAATTAACATGCTCTCTATAATTCTCCCTAAAATACTTTACAAATTCATCCCAAGAGGCAATACTATCATTAGGCAAATTCCTGAACCAATCCCTAGCATCTTCAATTAAAGATTGAACAAAAAGTTTCATAATGACATCCTCATATTCAATCTCAAAGTCAGTTATCTTATCACTAAAAGCTTTTAAATTCTCCTCACAAGTAACAACATTATTTCTTGTGAACTTAGGGATCCTATCTCTTACCTCAATGGGGATCAAATTAGGGTGACCAGGAATGCCTTCAAAGAAGATAGATTTGTATCTGTTCATGTGGACAAGCCTCCTTTGCAAATTCCCTAGCTCATTGTTACCATTTGGTCCAGCAGTTCCTCCTTGATATTGAACAGGTGGGGGAACACTATGCTTGGGCTTGGCAGCTTGAAAACTTGGGTTAGGACCCATAAGTTGAGCAGCTACATTAGGACTAGAGTTTTGAACATTTGGGTTCTTTCCACACTTTTTGATTTTAGGTGCATCACCTTGATTGTTCACATTTAGATTAGCAGAAGGATTTAATTGGTGTACTCCTTGATTCACATGTATAGAAATACTTGCAGTAGTATTATTAGTAGCATGAAGCAAATCTATCTTCATTTTCATATCAGCTGTAGTAGCCTCCAATTCCAACTTTTCTAATTGTTTTTCCAAATCATCTTTATCCTTCCTGGCTTGTTCAATGTCCAAATCAATTTGAGGTATTCCTTCAAGATTAGAAACTTTCTGCTTAGGCTCGTTTATGCTGATACCAACAACTTTTTGTTTACCTTTGTCAGAGGCATCTTTAGTAGTCACTTTGAGTTTCACATTTTGTTCAATCTCATATGGGAACAACTGCCTAATGACAGGTCATTCCTTCTTAAACTCATCCTTGTCAGGGTTTGAGATTTTATTTGGGGCTTTGCTTCTCAAATCATTGAGGCTACCAAACAATTCTTGATTCAAACCTTTAACTTCTTGATTCAGGCTTTTAGTCTTGAGGTCATTCCTTCTAGTCTCAGCTAAGAGCTCTTCTCTTTCCAATAATAAGTCATATAACCTTTGCCCATGTTTTTCCTCTACTTCAGCCATTTCCTTTTCTTGTTCTTTCTTTTTTTCTTTTTAAAGCCACAATCTCATCTTGCAACTTATCAGAATCATATGATGTTGTTTCAGCAACAGAGGTCTCTTATGATGGAGCAATATTTTCTTCCCCAGGAAAGAATCCTATGTCAGTATTTTCTCCATCCCTTAAGGGATCAAAATTGATATTAGCTCTATAAGCATCAACTGGTCCCATAGGTTCTACATCTTCAGATGAAGATGACTTTCTTTTTGGAACGGGAATATCCATTCTTCCTTCAGAGGCATGTTCAGAATCATGTTTAGATGCCCCTCTTTTGGACCATTGTTTCCTTTGAGGCATATGGAGCTCTTCTCCAAGATCATTTTCAGGATTTATTTTGGAATATGATCTAGTATTTCTTTTTTGACTCATCTCATAGAATAAACAAATATTTCACTATGTTTAACGTGCAATACTGGAATACACAGAGGTTAGATTCGCCACCTCTTTTAAGAGGACTAATATATGTAAAAATCAAACGCCTTGTCCTACCTCAGATTTCCTCTTATAGAAATAAGTGAATATGGAGCTTTGCAAATAGAGTAGGCTTGATAATTTCTCACCTGGTAACTTCAAGAAAATAATCTTTCACTGCCCATAACTACAAATCTTTTCCATTTAGTGGATTTCCTTTTGAAAACAAACAAAGGGCCAGATTAGATATTTTGGACTTACCAACTATTCCAACTAAGACAAGATTTGTATCATTTTCAGAATCAAGACCTTCAAACAGTGTGCCATGATACATAAGCAGAATAAACTCACTTTAATGATTATGAGGAAAAACAAATTAATTCTCAATATTGTAAGGAAAAATACTCTCATGATCATGACTCTTAGAACATTGCAAGTCCCTAGAGGAGTGACCAATTTGTTAGCTCTTTTTCTTGTAGAATCAAATATAATGGCAATGAATGCTAGACTCTCTAATACCCAATTTAGATTCTCACAGGGAAAAGGCTAATTAATAAGGATGGAAATCCTTCTACACTTTTGGCTCCACATACCCAGGCAGGTGCACCTTTGGCACAGTATTATCTCTCAATAATCTTAATAGTGGATTAAGGATTTGTGATCCTTCTTATTTTTATGCCACCAGGCTTAGGAAGGATAACCTATTGATTCACTCTTCAAGGAATCACTAAAATGAATTGTACTTAATACAATTAGCTAGACATGTATTTGAGATAACAGAAATGTAAAGATTGATTAAAATTGGATTGATGATAACAACCACTTGTCAGCATTTTGGCCAGTGCCTAATCATGGGTCATAGAGTCAGAACAAAACATACATACATCAAGGATAATTAATGGAAATACAAATAAATATCAGATGGAATGCCTTACAAACTATCCTCTCATCCTCACACCCTTGTATCAAATTCTTGCATAAACCCTAACCCTCTGCAATTATCTGTAAGATTTAAAACTCTCCTTGAAAGCAACTCACAAACAATGACATGGCTACCTTATAACACCTATACTCAAAATGCCTTACAAATTGAACATACAAGAACTAAGAGAAAATGAAAAAAGACATCATTGGTATCAAAATGGAGATTCCATTGTATTTTATTAATTTAAGTTTGATATTAGTACATTTAAAAGACTCAAAACCAACATTCAGACACAATTCAGAAGTTTGCCTTGTAGTTTTATTTTTTACCATCCTTATTACAATATTACAACTTGCTACTTATAGACAGCCTTAGTCATCTTGGAATCCTTTTGTAAAATAAGGATGCAACAAGCTATAGATGACTAGGCTAGAGGACAAAATACAGTTTATAGATGAGACAAAATTTTAGGCGGATGGGGTAACAAATCTTTGTTATAAGCCATGTAATCTTTTGTCCTATGATCACATGAATGCTTGAAGTTGTTCTGAGGTGGCTGGGTCCTTCTCATCTAGAATTTGTCCTCTTGCTTATGCAGATCCCCCAATATCTAATTTTCTCTAACTACTCAGCATCTTTGGTGTTCGTTGTCACTCTTATACTTACTGTCTCATGCTACCGAGGTGACTATACCATACCTGCTAACCCATGTGGTGAACACCTCATCATTTGGCCAACTGAAACTGAGGATCTCATCCTTCTAGCTATTGAATTCTTCACAATCAACATTGGCTTTCTCAATTTCAACCTCCCAAGATTCAAAAAATGCCTTGGCTTTATTTAAAATGTCAATAGTTAATACAAACCGGCCAGTATTTCCCAATGTAACAATACTTTTTGTTCTGCTAGTTAGTGTTTCATTCAGTTGTCTTAGCCATAGGGCTTCATTATTTATGTTCCCATCTTCTTTGAACATGTTGGGAAACATGTCATATATATCCCTGGAGAACTCTTCTCTCAAAGTTTTTACCCTGCTGATGACCATGTTCATCTTGGTGTCCAAGTTAACCATCAATTTGAGACACTTCTGGGTGCTTGTCAGGATGATATCAATATTGTTCTACTCCTTTGAAATAGAGTAAAAATATTTGACATGGGAAATCTTCCCCTTCCAGTTATCCACTATCAAATCCCACTGTTCCTTTCCCTTATCATGTCTTCTCATGATGCCTACAATCTTATTTCCCAGTAAATAGAGGTTAGAAAGGTTGACCTCACTAGCACACCTCTTGAGGTTGGAAAATATCTGGTCAGAACATTTTTGTTTCACCAATTCCTTAGCCTCTTTGTATGCAGGGGAGTCTTTAAGATCCCTTTTTCCCTCTTCTTCTAGCCTTGATCTTTCACTGATCAACCTATTTTTCTCAGCCTCTAGTTCTTCTCTTTTGGCATCAATGGCTTCTTGGGTAGTGGGACTCAAAGGTGTAGGGGATGGGGGATAGGTCACAAATGGACTAGACGAAGAGGTTTAGTTATTTTCCTGAGCAATTACCCCTTGGGGAATTAATTGGATCTTTTTCTTACCCTCCAATACTGCTATTTTGTTATCCTTTAACAAGGATTTGACCTTTTCCTCATTGTAGGCTTTGAGTACAAATTCATATTTCTTATTCAAGCTGTCATAAGCCTCCTTTTATTTCTCAGCTACCCTTAGGCTCAAGCAAGCTATTTGAAAAACAAGGTTTGATGCTTCAATTCCTGAAGTGTCAACAACCCTCTTCACAATTAGGCTTCTTGTATCCTTAATCTCATCACCTTCCTTCATTTTCCTCTTGTCCTTTTTCTTCAATGACCAAATTTCCAGGGCTGCATGGTCTTCACTAAACTGGGCACCAACTAATGTCTCAATAGTGCTCATAGGCTTTGCTTGCTTTCTGACAGCATCAAAAACCACTGCATCTGCTAAATCCCATTGAGGCAGTATGAGAACTCCCTACTTTTTAATCATTTCTCTACCCATCTCAGGGGTCACCTTATCAAATTTGGATACCATCTCCTACTTGACTTCTTTCTCAATATCTTCCTTAGCAGCATTGGGTTTGGCTTCTTGTAGCTTTTGACACTTATGATTGAATTCATCAATATGGCATCTCTATAAAAATTGAGTGAATGCCCTAGTTTTAATGAAATTGTCATCTGACAAGAATTCATCACTGGCTTGCTTGGTTATAGGATCTAACTCCCTACCAGTAAACTCTGCCACTGTGAGGTCAGCTATTATATGTTTAGGTTCCTTTGGATTCCCTTCTTGTAGCTCCTGAGTAGTGACAACAACTTCACCAACATTCCTTAATTGCACCAATTTCTCAGCAATAGCTTGGTCATCATATTTCATGGGGATTGGGAAGGAGAGTACAATTCACTCTCTTGTTCTTTTTCTTCCACCCATTGCCTTTTGGGAGAGGACACTTCTTGAATATCAACACTTTCTGGCCTCTTTCCTTTATGCTAAGGACGTTTGTCAATTTTAGGTGCAATAGTAGTGTATCCTCTCCTTTTATATACTACATAATCCCCTGGTGGGACTATTCTTCCCTGTGGGAATTTGTTCAAAATAGAAAGAACCTTTTCTGGTTCATTTTCAATTATCCTCTGCTTCTTCTCATTTAGAGTCTGTATGATCCCCTCAAATAAATTCATTAGGGAGTCAATCTTATAGGAACATGGGAAAAATTCCTGTAAAGGGTCATAAGACTTGTCAAAATTGCATATAAAGTCCAATGACTTCTTGTATGCCATCTATTTCTCCTTCCTGACCTCCTGGACACCAAGGTCAAAAATATTTCTGATAATATCCTTAGGGTAGTTAAACTGATGTTCTAATTCCAAGCACTTAGTCCTTTTTCTGAACATACCCATGATGAAATCTTCATTGTCTGCACACCTGGATACAGACATGGCTAGATGATAAGGCTCAAAATACTTATCGAACTATGTCCACCCACCTTTGGTTATGATGAAATGATGGGCTCTTGTGAGGGTAGGAAAAAATTTTCCCTTCATATTTCCAGTTGGGGCTTCCTCTTGTAGCCCACCCAATTGCCTTATGATCTCTGCTATTCCAATCTTGAGAGGGACTCTGCAGGGCAGCACATAAGGGGTTCCCCTAAATCCATAAATCCTAATTACTATAGAAAAAGGGTACAAAATTAGATCTCCCCAATTGTGAGCAATTTTTAGTTCTGGGGCATATTCTTTGGCCTCAAAAGCCTTATCATCTCAGTGTGGGACCTAGCATTTTGATTGCATAGTAGTGACTTGATTCTAGTTGCAAAAACCCTATCAAAATAAACATAACTAGCACTCTTCCTATCCCATGACATATCAGCACTCAACATCTGAATAGGAAATTCTTCATCACCCAGGAACTTAGTCAATTCCATTTCTTCCTCAAAGAAGTCTGTATTGCTGAACAAGAACATATGCATCATGAGGGAATACCATCCCATTGGTTTATGTATGTTGCTATCCTGAATTCCTGCCAGACCCTCATGCATTTCCTGGGCAATATAAGATGTAAAATCAAATACTACTGACGGGTGGGGATTTATAATTTGAACAACCATTAGCATTATGTGGACAGGAATCATTACATCTTCATCTACCCCCAAAACTTGGCATAGAGCACTATACATTTTTCTAGCCTTGCCATTAAAGAGATCCAACTTGAAAGGTCTTGGGTTCCTAGGCCCTGCTACAACCAAGTCTCCTATTTTATTAAAGTATCCCTTCAATGCCTCATCCCTGTAATACTCCCTCTGAATCTGGTATCCTTCTTTAAAGTACTCAAAATCAATATCATCCATGTGTACTAAGGTGTCAGTCAGCTTCAAGATTCTTCAGATTTCATCAGCTGATATAGTTAATAGCACATTTCCCTGGGTATCCCTAACAACCCTAACCACCTTATCATAAGTGTTGCAATCAAAGTGAACAAATCAATGTCCATAAACACACCAAGTGCTATCAGGTTTCCTATGTCTAACTCCCAAATGTTACAGTCTGGGGTAGGGGCATTCCTTTGGCTATAAGCTATTTTGAACAGAGTAAGACCATCAAAACTGGTCTTAACATCTTTTTCCCATATACCAGAATCATATAACCCATCTCCAATTTTGAAACGGGGATGTGGTGGAACTATCCTTTTAATTTGAGTGGCATCTCCTGTTGATAATGGCAGTTGTTGTAACAAATCCTCCCTAACGTTTCTCTTCTGATAATCAACTTCTCCAGAAATCTCAACTCTAGCAGCCATTCTAAATCTAGGGATTTTTTTTCAATATTAGATTTAAATTCTGAGACAAAAGTCCTAAAAACCTTTCTGAACCGCAAATCCCACTAACAACCTGAATGCTGGTGAATCAAAAAAGCTTACCCATTCTACACAGTAGTCGCGTGAAGATAATTATCTCTGCAATCCCATTTTTTCTCAAATGACTTTGATGAATTATTGTGACTACAAGTCGACTTAATCAATTTTACAGCCTCAATCAAATCAGTCTTTTGAATTGAATTTGACTAGAGTGGCCACACATTCTATAATCAATTTGAAAGCTTCAATTTAATGGCTTAATGGCTCTCTGCAACACATTTTAACAACTTGAAATTTGAGTCATAGATTTTGGACATCATTTTCTGCATCTGACGGCTATCTTATTTTCCCAAAAACAACTGTTTACCCAGGACATGTGTCAACACTTCTTAATCACTTACTCACTAGATGTTGAGCACTTTTCTTTTAAGTGATTAAGCAAATTGTTAGATTTAAAACAAATTAACTTCCATTTAAACTCTCCCCAGCTCTGAGTATCTAGGTCCACCAGCTACCAGCTGTCATCACCGCTTAATGGCTTAACCGATAGATGTCATGCATCCTGGGTATAAGCCATTAATCCCACCGTTAGATCCTTCCAAGCTTTAGTGACCTTTATGTTTTCTGTGAGCAAGCCCACATTATTTCAACGACACGCGTTGCTACCTCTTAATGTCTTACTCATTAGATTATGCGCACTTTTCTTTTAAGCTATTAAGCAAGCCGTCAGATTTTTTCATACTTACCCACTGTTTAACTAAGAACCTTTACAACTTTTTGGCCCCACCAAGGACACGCGTCGTCACAACTTAATGGCTTAATTGATAGATGTCATTTTCTTTTTGACTAAGCCATTAAGCGGGCCGTTTGATCAAAACCAACTTTCTCACCACATAAGATAATGATGTAAAAGAGACTTTTTCAGCGGCATGACTTAGGAAATATTAAAGCAGTTAGGATAACACAATATTTTAAAAAAGCAACCCATTTAATGGAAACACATGACTTGAGGTAACTTAAGTAACATGAAAATAGAATCCGCTAAGACACTTAGGGTTTTTTAGACATTTTCCACCATTTTCAACTAGGTTAAGGGTAAGAACAAACTTTGCAAAGGCATAAGAATAATTTTAACCCTGATTTCAAAGCCTTGGACACCACCAATGACAAGAGACCCTAAGAAATTTACAAGGCACATTTCAAATAGTAAATAGCACCAATAGATGTCACATATGTTCCACCTCATCCAAGCCTCTTCCCTCCCTCCAAAACTCTATAAATAGAGGCCTTCTCCTCTTACATACCATCTCTCATTTTATGCATTGTTATTATGCTATAGCTATCTTAGGATTTCATAGTTGCATTCATTCTTTTTCGCATAGGTCTTGCTTAGGATCATCTAGAAATAACATGTTAGGATAATATTGGTAATGAATCATAGTTTCTTATTGTATTTTCATATCATCCTGATAGCATAATCATCATCTTTGAGAAGGAATTGAGACTAGTTCTTCATACTAGCTCTTGAATCTCTTCTTCTCTACCAATCTTGCATTAACATTTGCATTACATTAGGGATCCTCTTCATTTGTGTCTCAAAGAGAACATCCACGTCCAATATAAATAAGCAAATCAAACAAGTAGAATAGGGTGCAACACTTATTTCTAGCTTAATATGATGTTATGAAGATTTCTTTGTGGTTTGCATGCTTATACATGATTTGAATCTATTATATGTGCTAACCCACTAAATTTTCATGTTTGAGATTGCTCCCAACATATTGAAGATTTCCTCATACACATTCTAGAATGCTCGGTGGGACCCACTGTATGCACCCTAAAATGGTCGCCTAGACTTTGGGCCCCATTTCTTAATTTATCAAATCCCTGAATCAATATTTTCAAATATCAACAATATCAATTATATCAATTTCCTTGATCAAATCATAAT
>MU225529.1:371591-406516 GCA_018584345.1 Thuja plicata
TACAACTTGATCTTGATCTGTAGTTAGATATGCTTTTGATCCGTTAGGATGATTTAAAGCATTTACATAAAGCATGCATGACCATCTAATCTGATTTAAAACAAAAATAAAACTCTATAAATAGATTGATATTGCTTTAATTGACGTGTAAAACTCAGATCCATAATTTATGGGTTTTTGATCTGTCTGTCAGTTCTGATGGTTAGTTTTCTTGATCGTCGGTGTTCCTTTCTCTAAACATGTCGTCAGGTATGCTTGTCTGTTCCTGTTGGGTTGATTCTAGAAACTGTGTCACCGGTAATGCTTGTGTTTGCTGGTGAAGCTTGTGTTCACCGGTGAAGCTTGTTGCATTTATACTTAGCATTTTTCTCAAAATTCTTTGTGTTGTCGGGTATGCTTGCATTTCACCGGTACTTCTTGTGTTCTGTCGGTGATGCTTGATGTCTGCCAGTAATGCTTTCTGATTGTGTTTTTCCTCTGAGTATACTAATGGAAAAATAATGTCATGAATCTCCCCCTTTGACATTAGTATCAAAAACATGATATGTGTAACATACTTAGTGTATTTAGTATGTACACCTGTGTATACTTCTACCTTAGTCATTTTGATGACTCCCCCTATGTATATGTCGGTAAGTGTGTGTGTGTATATATATATATATATATATATATATATATATATATATATATATATCCTTTATCTTTTTGTTTCTTTCTTTTTTTTTTGATATATATATTGTACATAGCTATATACATTGCCTTTTCCTCCTTTTTTGATGCTAAGGACAAAGTTACTTACAACTTCTCAAAAAGGTGGGAATGTGAGGATTTGACTTCCTCCATCATTTTCTCCCATTTTTCTTTCAGCATTTCCAGAGCCATGTGCTCTAGTGAAATTCTTACATGAATATCATAGATGTTGTCTATGAAAGACATCTCCAGGGTTGCTATTAGATTTCTAGCCTCTGAGATATGCTGCTGAAGTATTGTGAGATTTGGTAAGATATGAGCTTGTAATTCTATAATCTCACCTCTGAATTGGGTCTTAGCATCCCATATTTCCTGTCTTAGCCTATTTTCCTCAATGATTGTGTCATGATGTGCCTTTATGCTATTTGCATGTGAGGTTAGGCTTTGTGCACTCTTAGTGACATTTGCATCAATTTCTACAAGCTTGTCACTGTTCTCCTTTGCAAATTTGTCAAGTGTGCACATTTTCTGAACTAAGGTTATTGCCTTAGCAATCATTGGCTCTAGTTCATCACTAATTTCAGAGAGCTTGACCTTGTTCAATGCCACTTGTTGGCTTATCTTATCAATTAGCTTGTATTGATATTTCTTTTCTGCTTGTTCCTCCATTGCTTGGTCGGCTTCTATCCCTTGCTCTATTATAGTGTCAGTAAGAACAGCAATCTATTCCTTAACTAAAGTATTTTCATCGATTTTTACTTCAGGAACCAGTTGTTTTAGTATCTCCTTTGCCTTTTCAAGTGCCATGTTTTCTCTGTGTTCTTTAATCATCTTCTTTTGTATGTCTTTTCGTTGACAAAGTACTCCAAACTCTTGAATTTTGTCACTGTCCAAAGTGGTGATGTCCCAATTTGATACTTTAATGAATTCATCAAGTGTTACCACCAGTATGTCTTTCTTTACTATTTTCTTCTTCTTCTTCTTTGGCTAGTTGGTGGTGGCAGATTGATGTAATACCATCTGCAAAGCCTGTGATTGTGTAGACTTTGTTGGTGAGTGTAAAGATGTTGAGGCATCCTTTTGTACTTGTTCTATCATCACCATTCCATTTTGTGAAGACATCTCCTCATGATCCTTGGGTGTGTCAACAGATGAATTTTCTTTTTGTTTCATGTCCTCATTTTTCTTTACTTCCTCACTCTTTCCTTGCTCTTCAATCTGCTTGGATGTATCCTCTGTCATTTTCTCTGCCTCTTTCTCTTTCTTTTCATCGGTGGCATCCTTCATTTCTATATCGATATCCCTTGGAGTGTTTGATGCCCCTTTATTTTCATCTGTACCCATATCTTTGGGTATATCATCATCTTTCTTAGATGATTTGTCCTAGCTGGACTATATATTGATAGCATCTATCAATATATTCATATTAGTTGGCGTATTGACAGTTGCAGTGTCAATAGCCTTGTCATGTTCATCGGTCTTACCCTCTGTAGTAGCATTGATGTCTTCATCTTTTTGGATTTTTTCTCTAGGTTCTTTGCCTATATTGGTGTCGACAATGTTGTCTAACCATGATTCATCATTAATATCCACATCTAAGTTACCCTTAATTGTTAGATCTTCCTTGGAAACTTCTTCATCCTCCAAGGTAATGTGGATGGGATTATTTAGTGCTTGATCATGTTGGCCATCTTTTGACCAATCTTCATCTATAACATCTGTTTGTTTCTGACTTGTGATCTACACTTCTTCATTTTCCAACTCAACTATTGAGTTACCCATCTTGTTGATTTCCCTTTCAAGACTGCTCTTTTCATCAGGATTTAGTATATCACTCCATAGCTTGTGAGTGTCTTCTTCTATCTCAATGAGTTTTTGTTGAAGAAATTTGTAAGCTCTCATCTTGGGTGAGAATTTCCTTGTGTATTTCTCCATTACTTCATTGATTTCTTCTTTTGAGGAATCAGGCATAAGAGAAACCAATACTCTTTCTCTAATTTTTTTCTCTGCATGAAGTGCATAAGTGAACCTTGAATAAATCTTATTTAAGAGTTCTTGTGGAACATCTTGTGAATGGTATAGCATAGGAACGTAATAATGTTTACACATTTTTGCAATTAGTGCATCTTCTATCTTATCTTGGTCTACGGTATTCCATAGTAACCATTTCTTAATTTTTGGATGTCTAATAGATGCAGCTTCAGAAATAGACTTACATATGTCATCAATGTTATCAGATAGTGATGTAAGCTTTGCCTTTTCCTTTGCTAGTCTGACAGAATTGGGTTCATCCATTGTTGTATCTTCTAGTTCTTCATCTATTTGAACATACTTTCTCCTCTTGGTAGGTGCCCTAGGTGGTGGTTTAACCTTTGTAGGTGCAGGTTTCCTTTTGTACACCTTTCCCTTTACCATAGGCGATGGACTAGTATCTTTAGCCGTTTGGCTTCTTGTTCTAGACTTCTTGGTTGGAGGAGGAGGTGGTGAATCAGATTTCTCTTCTTCTAATTCTTGTATCTCTTATGTTTCACCGATGGGAAGCTGTTCCTCGGTGTCTTCCTCCTTACCCTGTTCTTCATCTTCTCCATCAGAAGATATGTTCAAGTTCTTCTTTATGTTTTTCACCATTCTCTTAGACTTCTTTATAGCCTTTTTGACAACAAGTGTTGATTTAATTTTGTTTTTTGGCTTCCTCATATATGCCAAATCTCAATTGTTTGTTGTCAACGAGTTCATTCAATAATGTCTTTATTGCTTATGTTGCTATCCCAGTCTTGATCTCATAATCAAGCTTATCTAGCCAAGATTTCCTTGGGACTATTGCTTGAATGTAGGTGAAGTCAGTGTCCACCATAAAACAAATGTCATCTTTGTATTCCTCAATAATACTTTTAGGAATTCTATTCCTTTCTTGTAGCATATCCTTAATTGCCTTAAAATACTCATGCATAACATTGTCAAAATTTGTGCCTAGAGTTTCAATGTATTCATTAATATGCATGGTAATAGGTCTACTGGTGTCCCATGTTACTTTGCCAATTGAAGGAAAGTACTCTTCAAAGTAGAAGAATAAACACATTATGAGAACCAAACTTACATGTGTTTTTCCTTGAGGACCTTATGGTGCACATGTTCTCTTCAAATTGATGCAATAGGATCTCTTCTAGATCCATCTTCTTCCCTAGTTTGATGATTTTGTAGGCTATGCTCATTGTTGTGCTAGAGATGTTGTTCATTCTACTAGCTTGAAATATCTTGTATCCAACTACGCAAGCACCAAATTTTAGCTCTACATTGGTCATAGTGTTTACCTTCAGTGCCCTCTTATCTGATTTAGCACCGGTTAACCTTTCCACTTCTGCAATAGAAGGATGTTTGTGAGCCTGAGGTTTGTCGGTTGTTGGATAGCCTGTTACTGCGTGTATAACATCTTTTGTTATAGCCTTTGGCTTGTTCAACCAAAAAGCGTTGTTATGTACTCTGCTTAGAACAATCTTAATCCACTCTATTTTAAAGACCTTAGGGAAATGAAGTGCATTTGTCATACCTTTCACTTCTAAGTGTTTATGCTCTTCTTTGAGCTTGCCACCTTCATCACAAAGTGCCTTATAGGCGTTGTTTAGGTCTAGATCTCCTATCTCTAAGATCTTGCAGTGTATAAATGACCTAACATCCTTGACCAATAAAACCCTAGTTGGGATTCAAGAGAATGCTCTGGAATCATCTAGTTGAGAGGCTATCTCAGGATGTAATTTATATTTCGATTCAGCACATGCCCCTCTTTTAACAAGTCTGTAAGGTTTTGTCTTGTCAACCTTGATTTTCTCTACCCTAGACGTAGATGCCATCATATATGAAATTTAGGGCTTTCCTAAATCAAAATAGTGCTTATCAATGAGTAAAGAAACTTACTGAATGTCTGTGATCTCCTTTGAATCTAAATGCTCTGTGGATTCCTTCTGCTGGGTCACTTCTCAAACTACATAAAAATCGCTCTGCTCTGCTCGAAAATTGCAGGTGCAAAAAAGAGCTTACCTGTCGGGCTTCTATACTTTTGGTGCCCTAAGTTGTCATTAATGCTTACCAACTTCATCATTTTATGAAGACTGTCTCCATCGGTAAATGCATTCATAACTCCTCCAGTGTCTTTTCAAAGCGTCGGGGTAGCTTAGCAGTGTTGGAGACTTTACCGATGATCGTCGGTAATATTGCGACAACAAATTTTGTAGACTCAGTGTATACCGATACTTGTCGAGTTACATACAATTTGTGTTATGACCAATATATTCTGGTAAGTATTGCATGTCTTTTCTATGTGTGTTCATCGATGCATATTGTGCCCAATAACCGATGATAGCTTTATAGTAGATTATCAAGTAACAATATATTGCATCTTTATTCATGCCTATATAGCAATATGAACTATGTGTAATGGAACTGATGCATGATAAAATATGTGATAATGCAGTTCCATACTTACTTGTACAATCTAGTTAGATGTAGTGATGTCACTGGATCCAGTGGATGGGGTGTCACCATTTGCATTGCTTGAACTAGCACCTTCAGTGTTTGTGGCTTTTACCCACATCTTGTTTCTCATTCTTTAGATGTCATTAATAGTGTTTCCATTGGGATGAGTATTTGTGTCTATCAATCGTTCTTTGCAATCTTTTATCACATGTCCAACTTTATGACAGTGTAAACATGCCATACCTGGGTTGGACCATCATCTTGACCATCTGGTCCATTTTCTCATACAGTTGGCAGCAATATGACCATACCTTCCACATGTTGTGCAATTTACCCATGTTTTATAGTCCCAAACATATGAGTTACCTTCTCTTGCTGGTTTGTAGCTTTTATTATTCTCCTTTGGATTCCATGCTTTGTTATTCTTTTTCCAGCATTCCTTATGTGTATGCCCATTCATTTTGCATGTAGGACAGTACTTGTCCATATAGGTTTTTCTCTTTGGATTTATCACTTTGGATCTGCACTCATGTGCCTTGTGTCCTTTCTTTTGACATTTATAACAATTACCAATAAAAGTCGATTGTGCTTGAGAAATACCTTTCATTTTGCTTCTGCAAATGTTTGAGGTGTGGCCTGGTTTTCCATAGTGATTGCATGACAACTTCTTGGATCTTGGGGTTGTGAAAGCATTCCTCTTATCATATTGATTAGAGGATTCTCCATTCTCATTGTAACCTAATCCTGTGTAGTTGTTGACTCTTCTTTGTTCATCAAGAAAATCATCCATCTGCTTGTTGCTATCCTCAGCCTTTTTGATCAATTCATTGTGTTGATTCTGGACTTTGATTTCATACTTTAATTTCTTGTTCTCTTCTCTTAGCTCACCAATGATCTGTATTCTTTCTATGAGTTCTGTATTTAATCTTTTTGCTTCTTGAATCATAAGAATAATTTGATTAGTGACCTCATGGTGATGCTCAGTGAGTCTTTGAATCTCTAATTCCTTTTTTTGTAGCTTCTCTGTAATTTTCCTCCTATCATCAATGGCTAGTGTTCTTTCATTTTCAGCTTTTCTTGCATCATTCATAACATCAATCATTTTTACCATTTGAGTCTCTTGACCAATTTGCAGCATCTTGATTCGATCTGTTAGATGTAGATTGATATCCTGCATACTTGTAATTTCTTCAACTGATGCGTTTGAAGCTTTGCTCACTGATGATTTTGCTGCTTCAAAATACTCTTGTATTTCCATTTCTTTGTATTATTTCTCATTCAACCTAGTTTCCATAATCATTCTTTCATCAAGAATTTTTCTTAGCTTTATCTTCGCCTCCTTATACTGCTCAAATTTTAATTGCATCTATAACTACTCATTCTCAATAGTCATGTCCAGTCTGAACTTATCCATTGCTCTGATCTTTTCTCTCAAGTCTTTAAGCTTTTCAAGAGAGAGACTCAGCTCTGATACCAATTGTTGGAATTTTATTGAGATGATGTACTGAGACGGGAGGGGTGAATCAGTACCTCTAAAACTTTTCTTGGTTAGCCCATTAACCCTTATTCATCATTTTGTAAAATAACTTATATATTTGTTCATCTTCCTTTATGTATATGAAATCATATCATACATTCCATTTGATGTGTAACAATAAAGAAAACATACATGAAATTTGATAAGACATAACACAAGATATGATATCGCAGAAAACTCCTGTTAAGGAAGTAAAAACTACAGTGGGGATTATTACCCACAAAATTCACTATCTGCAGATAAGAAGAGCTGGTTAAGGCTTACAATTTGGTCACTTCTGATGACCTACCCTATTAGGAGTATTACAGTAGAGACCTGTTAAGATCTACTTTGTTTGAATCTTTTAACAACACTGTTAAGTGTGCACTCTGTTAAGATATTTACAAAGGACGGTTAAGTCCACCTACAAAAGGATTTTAGATGTGATGCACTTGTTAGAGTGCAACTACATAGGTCTTTGATCTGATGATAAATGCAATCTTCAATTGCTGATAAACAGATCCTATAAAGCTCCAAAAATACTATTAATCATCCTTCCATGATTGAGTATTACCTTTATCTTCTCATCGGTAGCCTCTGTGTGTTCTTTGATAACTGATATATTTTGTTTGTGATCTTTGCATGAATTCTACCTTATGCTCCTTAGATGCTCTTCGTGGCTATCAATCATTAGGAATTTATGTACTCACAATTTAGTATGAACATCTATTTATACTAATCTAGTCTCAATTCTTGATTCATGCATTTACACATTAACTCTAGATTCAAGGTATACAACTTGATCTTGATCTGTAGTTAGATATGATTTTGATTCATTAGGATGCTTTAAAGAATTTACATAAAGCATGCATGACCATCTAATCTGATTTTAAACAAAAATAAAAATCTATAAATAGATTTACATTGCTTTAATCAATGTGTAAAACTCAGATCCACAATTTGCGGGTTCTTGATCTGTCTGTCGGTTCTGATGGTTAGTTTTCTTGATTGTCGGTGTTCCTTTCTCTAAACATGTCCTCGGGTATGCTTGTATATTCCTGTCAGGTTGATTCTGGAAACTATGTCACTGGTAATGCTTGTGTTCATCGGTGAACCTTGTCACATTTATACTTAGCATTTTTCTCAAAATTCTTTGTGCTGTCAGGTATGCTTGCATTTCACTAGTACTTCTTGTGTTCTGCCGGTGATGCCTGTTGTCTGCCAGTAATGCTTTCTGACTATTTTTTTCCTTTGATTATAATAATGGAAAAATAATATCATCAGACTAAGCTTTGTTTAGGGTATCCCATCTTGTCTTTGTGGCCTCATCACCTTGATCAAAATTTTGGTTTACATTGGCAAAGAATCTTGTCCTTCGAAGACCACAAGTTTTTCTTAGGTTAACACAATCAAATCCATATAAGCTTTCATTAGGGAAGGAAATTCATAATCCTTTTGTTACACCAAGTAATCCTTAGCTCCTTAAGGCACCCCCATCATCTTAGCATCATCATCCAAAAACATCAAAATCCCAAAATCATTACCCCATCATCCTTAGTCACCTAATAATCTTGCATCTCACTTAGCATCTTGCATCTCTTTAGTACATCACATTCATGCCACCCAAAACTCGATCTAAGAAGAGGAAGGACATGGACACCAATCTTCCTACTAGCTCATCTAATCTGACATTGAACCCTAACAACACCATGGTGACTTTTGATCCTCGGAACCAAGCACCAAGCAAACATGTATGGGCTGACCCAGATGACACTCCCACCATAATTTCCATGGAATAATTCATGATTCACCATGGACATGCACACATGGTCAACACCATTATAGGACACAACAGCCACACCATCATGGCCAACTTTCAGCGTGAAGGAATCCAAGTGCCTCCTGGACTTCTATCGCCACGAGTCCCACAACCTATAACCATTCCTGGTGATTTTTCCATCTTTTGGTAGAATAAATAATTGACCCACTTCAAAGGACATCCCAAGTTACATCTCTCATACCTAATTTCCTCCAATCCATAGCCAGTCAACCCATAGTGCATACCATGGCATAACCAATGTCATTCTCCATCATGGGGCCATCAGCCTCCAATATTTTACACCTCTGCCTTCACAACCTATCAAACCTTCATAGCCTATCCAACCATCATAATCTATCCAACCTTCACAACCTAGCCAACCGTCACAACCCATCCAACCCATTTCTTCCTAAGTTTCACAACCTATGACCAACACCCAACCAATCAACACACAATTAACCATTGTTCAACCCATCAACACCCAAAAAAACATCTCGCAACCACAAGTCACACAAATTGAAAACACCTCAACACCAACACCCCTTCCACCTATCATACCTACATCACACCAGAAACAACCACAATTTACTATTGGCATGCCACCCATGGGGGCGCTTAACCAACCATTATTTCCACAAGGGCCCATGTTTCATGCTCAGCTAGTTATACCCTTGCAGAGTGTCCTTGTACTCTTACGCATTCATAGCTAAATCCAACTCTTTTTCAACAAGTCTCCCAAGTTGGCCAAGCCATGCAAGCAGCCACATCATCCACATGGAGCTATTCTCAGGCTGCCCTACAAGCACTTGGGATACCAACACATTCAAATATCATGAACCCTACCTCTTGCCAAGTGCAAAAATCATTTTTCAACCCCTACATCACCCTGCATCCTAGTGTGCAACCTATTCGACAACAACACCCCACCTACACCAATTATTTTTTCATACCTCCATTCGCATCATCACAAACCATCCCACCTCCTCAACAACCAAGTATCCCCTCTTGTATCAACTACCTTGCTCCTTCTACTAGGGGCATTCACCCACAACTAACACATCCCATACACAATAGTGTTTCCATGCAATCATCTTATGGGGGTCTGACCCAAGCTCACCCAACCTATTTGATACCCCAACAAGCACACCCCTTTTATCACCAACCATCGCAACCACAACAGACTTTACCTTCAATCCCCCAACAATACCTCACTGAACCATAGTTTCCATCTTCAAAATCCACATACACCATCAACCAATCCCCTTATCACACACCTTAATATCCCCCACAAAATCCCCCATACTCACCAGCTGCATTTGACATATATCAAGCACCAGACTCCAATACACTGGGGAACCCACCCCACCACCTATCAATCAAGAATGGGAAGAAATTAAAAATTCCCTTAAGGCAATTTGAGTAGGGACCAAAACCAAGACCTTCAAAATTGAGGTTTGTTCTTATCCCTTTGATTGATTTATCAGAGCCACACCCTTCCCCAAACACTTTGAGACTCCCAAATTTTCCAAATACTGGGAGAAGGGAGACCTCATCAGTCATGTTAAAGAATTTTACATGGAATGCTAAGAGGTAGCATACAATGAAAACTTTCTCATGCACCTCTTCCCAAAAATCCTAGGAATAACAACTCTTGAGTGGTTCTACAAAATCCCCTATGGAACAATCACAAAATTTATAGAATTGTCTAAAAAGTTCATAGCCTAGTATGTGCATCACATTGAGAATTAACTATCTCTCCTAGATCTGTGCAACTCTAAACAAAAAGGAGGTGAAATCTTGGAAGATTACCTTTATACGTGGCAAGGCCTCACCACAAGATTCAGATACCAACCTCCTAAGAAAAATTTGATAAAAACATACTAAGAAATTATAGGAAAAGCAACGAACCTCGAGAAGGGTCTCATAGATGACGGAACCATAAAGATTTACAATGAAACTCACCACGATAGACCCAATAATGATCAATCCCATTATTGGAACAAGAAAAATAATGTTGTAACTGATGATGTGACAGATACTAAATGTGTCCAGGTCATTGTAGTTGGTTCAAAATCTCCTACGCCCATGTATCAGCAACTCGTATATTAGCAGAACACATGCCAACAAGTCACACCAATATATCCTCCTCTTAGGACAAATTATTAGCTGAACTACCAAACTCCCATGAACCAAACAAATGTCATATCATTCCTGTATAGACAAACAAAACCTCAAGCACAAAACATGAAAAAACACATATTCACCCCTTTGGGTGAAGCCATAGATGTCATCTTCCATAGAATGGCTAAGGTCAATCTGATTATATACCCACAATCACAATCACTTGATGAATCAGCACCAAAACCTATGTGGTACAAAGACAGTGAATATTATGACTACCATCATGTTAAAGGATACACCACCATAAAGTGCTTGAAGCTAAAGCATTACATCCAAGATCTCATCAACCATGAAGAGATCATAGTAGATTCTCTCACTCAACTATCACCAAATACTAGCTTGCAAATCTATCAAAATGTGTTTCCTGAACACAATTTTGGTAAAGGACCTGCCAATCCTACAAAACCCTCAAACCAAGGGAAGGGAAAAAAGGAGATCATGTCGATAAAAAGGACTATACCAATGCATATATTAGCTATGACCAACTCATTAGTTGCATATCCCAAGTCAAACCCTCAGTCAATGTAATTCATGTCAAAGGAAAAAATAGCCAATGTGTAGTCACCGCTCATCGAGGAAGAATATTTGTCATAGATGCTAATACTGCTCCATCCACTAGAACACAATATAATCTATTGGAACACCTAGGGAATACCCCTACCTAGATTTCTATCCTACATCTCCTCCACACTTCGCCCATCCACCAATAAATCCTTAATAAAACCCTACAAGAATTATGTGTCCCCAGCAACATTGACCCTACCTAGTTCCAAAACTATGTAGGACACCTATCCACATCTTGTGGTATCTCCTTCAAACCAATAGATATGTCATCTATTGAACCTAACCAAAGCCTTCCTCTCTATATCATCATCATGGTTAAATATTTTGCCTTAAAATAGGTCATGATAGATAATGGTTCGGCGTTCACTATATGCACTTTGAAGTTCATCAAATAATTGGGCTATACTGTAGTAGATATAATGAATAATGTCATTATTATCAAGGCTTATGAAAATTTAGAATGCACATCCGAAGGTACCATCTCATTACCCCTCTATTTGGGCCTAGTAGTGCAAACCACAATTTGTCATGTTGTTGATCTTGACCTCCCCTTTAACATCCTCCTTCGACGCCCATAGATTCACTCTATGCAGTTTGTTCCCTCCACCTTTCATTAGTGCATCAAATTCCCACACAAAGGCACTAAAATCACCATCTGCGTAGATCCCCAGCCCTTCACATACTATTATGTGTTGGAAGCTTTCTTCCCACCTTCAACTCATTGTCCCTAAATTGACATCGGTACTTCCATTGCCAGTTATTTTGGATCCTACATTGATCTAGAAACTATCCTCCCATCCACTCTCTCCATTGTCAAGATCAACAACAAAGGTTGTGGTGAATATAGCATATCATATGCATTCGCAGTTGGAGCTCTCCCTATGGACCCAAACACACAAGGATGTCCATCCGATCAAGAATCACCCCAAGAAAGTGAGCCACAACCAAGACAATTCGGCCCCTTAACATTCATAACTCATGGAATCCTAAACAAAAAGGAAATGGAACTTGATATCAACAGGTGGGTATATCAGTATCCTCAGGCCTTGATGAAAATATCCTTGGATATTTCAAAATAAATACCCACACTCCCACAAGCTAGCAACAAAGAGGTGGAATTACCAAGGAGGTGGCTTAGGTCATGAAGAGGGTGGAATGAAGGCTCCCATTGAGCCTCCCCATTTTCCAAGAAGCCAAGGACTAGGTTTTGGCCTCGACATGACTGGGCACACCAATGAAAATAGTTGCACCTATCATAATACCCTTGGTGAAATTGTTGAAGTCGAAGACATCATAAAAGAGAAAATTGAGAGACCCTACGATGATGTCCTTGATGAAAAAACCTTCCTGGGAAACTATGTCCTCCACCAACTTGCCATCAACTTCATTGACCTTCCCCTTGGCCACCCCAAACTCATAGAATGGGACCAACCAAGCATCGTACACATTGATGAATTACATTAAAGTGACGATGCACTCCTAAGATTCATGGGGGAAACAAAAAAATAACCCATCTAGGGGCATGATTTAGCACATGTCTGCAAACTAAATCCCAAGGCATACTTAGGGGAACATGAGGTCTTCAACCGTACAAGAGAAAACAAAAAGAAAAAAGAAAAAAATGGATCTCTTGGCGAAAACCCCTCTAGGGTGCCATCTGATCATTAAAAAGTAAAAATAAAGGGTGTATCCATTGGGGAAAACCTCTTTGAGGTTCCAAAGGATGAAGATCCTCCTCTTCCTCTCATCCATTATTATAGGTCGGAGTAGTCATCCATTCTCATAGATGAAACAAAGCCTATCAACCTGGGTACAGAAGAGAATCCCAGAATTACATACATCACAGCATTATTATCAAAAGGTGGAGAAATATCACTCACTTCTCTCCTTCAAGAGTATATAAACAAATTCACATGGTCCTATTCCCACATGCCTAGATTAGACCCTAGTTTAGTGGTTCACCATCTGGCAGTGGATCCAAATATCAAACTAGTAAAACAGAAGGTCTGAAAGATGAATCCCAAAGTAGTGTTATTAGTCAAGGAAGAATTATAGAATCTCCTTCAAGCTAAGAATATTTTCACTATCAACTATTCTAAATGGATCTCCAACATGGTTCCCATATCCAAGCTAGACAAATCAATCAGGATATGCATAGAATTTCAGGATCTCAATAAGACATTCCCAAAAGATGACTTTCCCCTACCAAATATCGACATTATAGTGCACCTCACTATTGGACATGAGATATTGTCTCTCATGGATGGTTTCTCTAGATACAATCAAATTCATATAGCAGAAGAAGATTAGCATAAAATAACATTTACAACCCCTTGGGGTACCTTCTGCTACAATATGATGTCATTTGGCTTAAATAATGCAGGGGCAACTTATGAGAGAGCTGTGACTGTTATTTTTCATGACATGATCCACAAAATTCTTGAAGAATATGTGGATGACATCCTGGCCTAATCAATAAAAAGAGAAGATCACCTAAATGTACTAGAGTGTGTATTTGACCAACTCAGTCACTATCGGTTAATGCTCAACCCCAAGAAGTGTGTTTTTGGTGTCACATCAGGAAATCTCTTAGGATTCATTGTATCAAGAAGAGGCATAGAAATAGATCCAAAGAAAGTCAAGGCTATCATGGAAATGCCTCTACCCAAAATACTTTGACAATTATGTAGTCTAAAAGAAAATTTGTAATATATATGTCACTTCATCTCTCAACTCGCGCATAAGTGTCATCCATTCACTCACTTGTTTTTTATCACGAGAAAAATAGGTTTTGAAGGGAACCCGAAACCCTTTAACAACAGAGACAAGAGAAAGGCATTAAAACCCAGAAAACAACAAGCTTCCCCAAGGAAGGAAGCAGGATACAAAGGGAAAGATCCCAGATCTAACAATAAACATCTACAAACCAAAAAGCAAAAAAAGCCGCTGGAGGAAAAACAAAGGAAAAGGCCACCAGCACCGAGATCAGGACAGAGTCTTCAGGAAGCTCTTAGATTCCTCCAGCTGAGACTACATAGTCTTCACATTATCTTTTAGCTTCAGGATATCCGGATCCTCAACCTTCTACTTTTTAGACCTAGTGTGAGTTCCAGGTCCCATCTCACTTGTTTCACAAAGACACCAACTTTAATTGGGATCCACTCTGTCAGAAAAGCTTTGAGAAAATCAAAGAATACCTTGCAAGCCCACCCATTTTGGTACCACCAGCAATAGGAATACCTCTTATCTTGTACACCTCTACAACTACTATACCACTGGGGGCACTCTTGGATCAGTTTGATGACAATGGAAAAGAAAGATCCATCTATTACATCAGTCATACACTGGTAGGCTATGAGCTCAACTATTCACCTATGGAAAAAGCATGTCTGGCAGTGGTTTTTTCCACTCAAAAAATTTGTCATTATATGTTACTCCATACAGTAAATCTCATCTCCAAGGTGGACCCTCTCAAGTACCTACTATCCAAGACTACTCTCATAGGCCACATGGAAAAATGGGTAATGATCCTAAGCAAATTTGACATCCAATATGTAGATAGAAAAGAAATCAAGGGGCAAGTTATAGTGGGTTAGCTAGTAGAAGCACCATTAGTGGATGCATATCCTTTGGTCATAGAATTTCCAAATGAACATCTATGCATGGTCGAAGAATAGCCAACCTGGAAGCTTATTTTGACAGGTCTTACACAGCTCATGGTTCAGGGGCAGGAGTACTCTTTGTCACTCCTCAAGCTGACTACATCCCAAAATCATTAAATTAGGATTCCCCTACACAAATAACATTGCAGAGTATGAAGCACTCATCGTTGGGCTCAAAATAGAAATCCAATGGAATATCATAGAAATACATGTCTTTGGTGACTCACAACTTATCATCAAACAAGTCCTAGATAAGTTTTAGACAAAACATGAAAAGATGTTACCTTATAAAGAGATGGTCAACAAAATGAAAGAACACTTCCTAAAACTTACAGATCACCCAAGTGCCTAGATTATAGAATAAGGTTGTAGATGCAATGGCTACTGTTAGCTCCCTCCTGGAGATTCCTCAGGACACAATGCAATATGAATTCTTGGTTGAGCAACTTCACGTTCCTGGTTATGAAGACATCGATTTCTAAAGGGTATGTATCTTGGTTAGTCCCCAATCCCCATGGTACCATGATACCCACACATATTTAAATAATGCTATCATATCCCCTCACCTCATAAACACCCAACACCGTAACCTCATTCGTAGAGCTTCTCGCTACACTCTTGTAGCCAACACCCTATATCTTTGGGGCTATCACAATGTTCTCTCTAGGTGTTTAGATGAAAATGAGGCCACCCAAGCTTTACAAGAAGTACATGATGGAATATGCGGTGCCCACATGAGTGGCATGGTCTTAACTAAATAGATTCTAAGAGTAGGATACTACTGGCCTACGATGGACCATGATGCCTATGAATTTGTAAAGAAATGTGTACCCTATCAACAACATTCTAATCTAAACCATGCTCCATCACAAGATCTGCATCCCATTGTGCCCCCATGGTCATTTTATTATTAGGGTTTTGACCTCATTGGTAAGATCACCCGTTATCCTCAGAAGGACACAAGTACATTATCATAGTTACCAAGTATTTCACAAAAATGGGTCAAAGTGATCTCACTCACCCTTACTACCAGTGTCCAAATATCTAAGTTCATCCTCTATCACATTTTCTATCGCTTCAGCATCCCTTCCACCATCTTCACATATCACACTACACCATTTGAAAACCAACATGTAGAGGATCTATGTGAATGCCTCCATATCCACCATTGCTTCTCCAATCCATATTCTCCCTAACATAACAGCCAAGCTGAGGCAACTAATAAAACCCTCCTCAAAATCCACAAAAAGGTTGTCAATGATATTGGTCGAGACTGGCACCTCCAAACCAATCCTGCCCTCTGGGCATATCGCACTCCCACATGCACCACTCCCTTTTCACTTATCTATGGTACTGAAGCCATCTTACCAATCAAGGTCAAAATACCATCATTGTGTGTGTTACTCAAGAACCTTATTACAGATGAAGATTACCATGTGGCGCGGCTCACGCAACTGGACATGTTAGATGAAAAATGCCAACAATCATATGACCACCTAATTTTTTATCAAAATTGACTCAGGAGAAGATACAACAAGAAAATCTACTCATGGAAATTTCAGGTAGGGAATCTAGTCCTCAAATAAAATCAAAAGGGAGGCATAGATAGATAAAAGAAAGGAAAGTTTTAGGTCACCTAGTTAGGGCCTTATGTCATCACAACATGCTTTGGATCTGGGGGTTAATAACTCTCTGCTCCTGAAGGATAACCCTTGAATGACCCCATCAACATCACTCATCTTAGGCACTTCTACGTCTGAAGGCTGGCAGCATATCCCAGTCATTTGGAAAAATCCATAAAAAGTATAAAAATTCCTCAAAAAATTATTATTTTGGTGAAAAATTGGTAAACAGGCATCTCGGTGATAACAAAAAATAAGAAGCAAAAAAAAAGAGTAAAGAGATATAAAATTGTCCAAAGATGAAAATTTGGCAATCAAGTGCTTTGGACAAGTATGTGTGGTGAAAACCTAGTAAAAAAGCATCACACATGATGGACTATACTATTATCTATCAAAATATTGTCGCAACCTACATCATCCATCCATCAAAAATTCATCCATCGTCGTCAGTCCCATGTTCCCTGGGTGTTCCACATATCACATACAGTGGTTACAAAATCAACCTCATCCTGTCCTTTTGAGATTTTGTACATATCTCGTGTATATAATCCACTAGTTTTGATCCTATCAAGATAGCTTCACTTCCTATCCCACTATCCTAAGCTTCCCCGTGTCAAATTTCCCAAATTGCTTTGCCTACCCAGTCCTCTCATAGTTTGTCTGATAAGTTCATTGGATAGGGTGACACACACAAAAATACAAGTTCATTATCCTACATCACATTGCATACATTCCACATCACCAAGTCGCCTCATCACACAAAGCACATCCCACATTAAGAACCTTCACTGCATTAGTTACATCCCATTTTTCATGTATCTTTGCATCCTTCAACTTATCCACTAAATTACACTTATCCACCTAAATTTGACATACATTTCATCTACATTTAATTTATTTCATTTTACCTTTGTAGTAGAATCATTCATATTCATCATTTAGTTCATTCATCCATTTAATTAAGCCCATTAGATTCATTTTCATCTTCATTAAGTTCATTCATCCATTTCATTAAGCTCATTAAATTCATTATCATCTTCATTTAGTTCATTTTTAATCCATTTCATTAAGCTCATTAGATTCATTCACTAAATGCATGCATTTTCCATTAATTTCATTATATCCTGCCTTTTAGATTGCATTTATAGATTACATTTAGTTCATGATCTTTTTACCCTCGCATTATATGCATATAAAAATATGGAAGAAAAAAACCACATCCTACTGTTGGAAATATGTTGATTCAAAGTGACTGAGAGGGGGGGTGAATTAGGAATCAATAAAACTTAATCCTTTTAATCCAATATTAGATTATCTAAATTGATTGCATGCATGAAATGAAAAGCAATAAAACATCCACAATATTTGGTTACCCAGAAACCTTCCAAATAGAAAGTAAAACTTGGGTGGGAATGGTACCCACAAGATTTGTTACTGTAGTATAAATTTAGCCTGTTAAAGCTTACAATTGACCACTTCTGATGGCCTGCCCTGTTAGGAGCAATAAGGACTGTTAGGTCCACCTTTGTGAAAGGATTTAGTACAATACAATCAAGTAATGCAACTCTGTTAGGAGATTTATAAAGGACTATTAGGTCCACCTTGTTAGAGATTTTTTTTGATGCACCTGTTAGGATGAACCAGTAGATGATCTTCAATGCAACTTTGAATTGCTGAATAATATCTAATGATATAAACTAATCACCTGACTATGATAGATGAGTCTTTGTTCTTCCTTATACTTTTGTAGCCTCTTAAACAATTTGTCTCTTCATATTCGCATATATGATTCTATTCATATATTCACTCACATATTTTGGATAAACAAAATACTTTATATTTACACCTTATCCAAAACAAATGCAACTGTAATTCAGATTCCATAAGATAAATTAATATCTAACAATATAGGCTAAGTCAGCCCAAAATTGTTACTCAGGTCCAGTGATCCACTTGGGAAATATACTGGCACTCGGGCATTATACTGTCACTCAGGAAAAATACTAAACTCTAGCACTCAGGCTACTCTGTTTACTTGGGCTACTCTAATCACTCGGGTAATATTGATTACCACTATCTTCTTGGTCGACACTGCCACTGCATGGGTTACATTGTAACTGCTCAGGTTGCACTGTTGGTTCGGTCAAGACTGTGATGACGAAGTGTTTTGGCACTAATTGACAATATGTCTTTCCATAAGGTCATCAATCTCCCCCTTTGGCATTAGTTACCAAAAACACTTATCATGTTCAAAAACTGCTCAACCTTCTGAGTCAAAACTCCCCCTTACCATATGCTTGGGTACTTGCTCAGGTTTTGACAATATCTCTGTTACTCGGACATAATTGACTCTCTTTTTTCTTTTTTTTTCAAAATTATTTTTGTAACACTTATATATATCTCTACTCTACTTTTCTTCTGTACATGTATTTCCTATATACATCTTTCCTATATCCTATATATATTTCCCCCTTATTTTTGACACAAATGTCAAAATATATATATATGGTAATACCAAAATAGGATAGGAAATCACTATGTACCTTTAAAATCTGAGACAAATTATTGTCCCAATTATCCTGCAACACCTTCAGGATGTGTAACTCTATCTTTACTTTGTTGATATCTCCATCATAAGCTCTGCAGCTGAAAATTTATTGTCATGAATAAGAGTCTTGGCATGAGCTATATGATTATGCTTTACATCCATGTGTGGAAGGAGTTGGCTCTGCATAGCTGTGAGAGATTCTATTTTCCTTGCTTCTTCCCTTAGTAATTTAGCTTGCATGTCTGTCAAATACTTAATTTTCACAAAATGTGTTGAACTTGAACTCGGGTTAAGTGCCAACTCATTTGCACTTTCCTTCAGATCTCTATCTACCTTTGTCATCTTTGTCTTGATTTCCATTGCGAATTTTGAAGTATCACTTAACTTTACAAATAATGAAGAAACATTATTTACTGTAGTTTCTAGAGAGCTAATGAGATAATTTGGCTTGACTTGATCAATTGCAATCTTGCTTGCAACATTCTCTAGAGCTTGTTCTCAAAATTTCTTTCTACCTTCTACAGTATTTTTTCTTGACCATTTAAATCTTTATTGAACTTGTGGACTATGTATAAAATTTGGTCCAGAATAGAATCACTGTCATTAACTTCTACTTCTAGTGCATCTAGGAATATACCTTTTATATCTTCCAGCACCATGTTTCTCTTCTTTTCTGTTGTGTAGCTCTTTTATTCCATAGCTCTCCTAGTGTGTCCATTTTATCTACTGTTAGATTGGATAGATCCCAATTTGGAATTACAATTTCTTGCTCAAGATCAATATCATCAGTGATTCTTTCTTTTCCTTTTCCACTGTTCTTAGGATTGGGTAAAGGAACATTTCATTACCTTTTCAACTATCATCCACAATCTTTCCTTCCTTACTTATCTTCTCAATATTCAATTGGAATAGGTCATTGACTTTTGTTGCACCAACTTTAGGGTCTAAATCAATTGTTGCATCAATGATCACAGAAGTAATGTTCACAGTTACCTTTTGTGACTCGGTTAGGCTTGGCCCAATAGTAGGTGGAGACTAGTGCTCAGTCCCACCTAGTCCAGATGTAAATTTAGTAGACTTGTCTTTTCTCAAAGATAGGATGATATGTATAGGTGATTGGGGCAGAGGTGTCATTACCTCTACTTCTATTTTCTCTACATTGGATGCTTCAATGGATTCTACCTCAGGTAAATCTGTATCATCAATCTTTTCTTTGTGGTCTGAACTCGGTACTTTTTTCCTGTCTTCTTCTTTGATTTCTAAGACTATCTTCCATATGTTTTTAGCTTCCTGCACCACATCCTCTATCTTCTTATTCAATATCTGAAAGGTCCTGAACCTAGGAGTGTGATTTCTTTCATACTTGGTCATGGCCTCTTTTACCTCTTTGTTTGTCATAGTAGGCAAGATTTGCCTCAATCTTTGTTCTGTAATATCTTTTTCTATTTGGACTGCATTGCTCCAGGGAATAGATATTTCCTTGAATAGATCTCCAGGCATGTAACTCTTCAATTTAGATGGATCATACTTCCATATAGTCATCTTCTCTACAGCTGCTTCCTCAATTTGATTATGTTTGTCCTTCATTCTGGAAGCTTAATTCAAATATTTCAGAGAAATCATACCACTACCTTCTCTTAAGGCTTCAATTTTCTTCTCAAAGGTAGGTGGGGGATTCTTGAATGTGATTTCATCTTCTTCATCTTCCTTAGGAAATATGAATTTCCTTCTTGATCTTCTTGGTTTGTTGGTAGTGAGGATAGGGGTAGGGGCCTTAGGTGTTTTATTGAGAACTAGTCTCTTTTTCTTATTATGAGGCTCTGCTTCTACCTATTCCTCTTCCTTTTTAGATATATCATCTTCTATCTTAATTTCATCTTCTTTGCTTACTGAGATAGAAGGAGGAGAGTCTGAAGTCTTTCCATACTTTTTTCCAAACTATTCTAACCTCTTCTTTCCTCTTTTTAGAATCTTAGGAATCTCAATCTCTATTGAAATTCTACTTTTGGCTTCTTCATATGTACCAAAGTATAGTGCATTTGGGTCAATAGGCTCATTCACAAGAGCTTCAATGATGTTCTTGGTCCAATCTATGTTAACCTCATATGCAAGAGGTTTCACCCATGCAACCCTAGGTCTGACTGCCTAGATATATACTTTATCATAGTCAACTAGGAAACAAACATCATCCTTATGGTCTTCAACCAATTATTTAGGATTTATATACCTATTCTACATATTTTTTCTGAATTCCTCAAAATATGCATCCATGATGCTCTCAAAATTGTCTCCTAATTCATCTACAAACTCATTTATCTGATATATTATGGGTTTGTCCTTCTTCCAAACAACTATGCCTTTGGAAGGGGAAAAATTCTGAATGTAAAATAATATGTAGACCAGAAGTGAATAAAACTTACATGGATTGGTCTTTGATGCCCAAATGCTTTCCATGTTCTTGCTCAATCAAATGAGCTACAACTCAGCAAGGTCAAATGAGAGGTTGTTCTTGACCACCGTGTATGCCAAGTCCACAGCCTCACATGGTACATTGTTAGGTCTACTAGAACTATAGATTTTTTTAGCAATAACATGAATCCCAAACTTCAATTCCATGTTAGTTACTCCATTTAGTCTCATACCTCTATCATCTCACTCGGAAACAGTCTTCTCAGCTAGGTTATCCTGAGGTAGGGTTTTGGTAGCTTTAGACTTGTCCATCATAGGATACCCTGTAACATGGTGTACCATTGTCTTGGTAATCTTCACTGGTTTTTCTATCTATAGTTGCATGTCGTGAACACGGCTCAGAATGAACCTAATCCACCTAACCTAGAAATTCTATGGCATATGCATGATGTGATTCAAACCCTTGACTTCTAAGTGTTTATGCTCTCACTTTAGATTTTTGACTTCACAGAGTTTATCATAAGCATTCTTCATTTCCAATGTTCCAAGTTGTTGAATTGTGCAATGATATAAGGCTCAAATGTCATTGATCAACAATACCCTTGGAGGAATTAGGGAATGAACTCCCATTGAATCTATCTCCTCTGCAATCGTTGGATGAAGCTTAAACTTAGGAGGTTCACAGATTGCATTCCTAAACAACATCTCGGATCCTTTCTTAACCTTACTGTTGGATGTAGATTCCATTATGCTTGGAGGTTTGATAAAACTTCGCAACTTAAAACTTTCGAATACAAATTTTCTATGAATCACTTAAGGCACTGTATCACTCTGCAAACTGAAAGCTTTATAAATAATAACACTTGCAATTCATCTTTTATAATAGATTTTACCGTTGCTTTTTCATTAAATGATCCATACATGGTAGTTGGCATAGCTTAGAATGAAGCTTGGAAAACACTAACTTATGTATCCTCAAAATCATATAACCTAACTTAACTTGATTAAGCATGTGCAACTCGGGTGTTACTAAGGTCTTGACTCAGTTAAAACTATAATATGTCCTAGTGCATCAATATGATAATTTGGACTTTCTATCATGTCTGGAACTTATGTAGGATGGCTTGTATGCACAATTCATGTTTATTTGGAGATGGTAGACCACCCAATTCACTGCTTTGGGTGTCATTCGATCCTTCATTGCTTTGATCTGAAATCTTAGGAGATTTCCTT
Source organism: Thuja plicata (assembly GCA_018584345.1). Lineage (NCBI taxonomy): Eukaryota > Viridiplantae > Streptophyta > Pinopsida > Cupressales > Cupressaceae > Thuja > Thuja plicata. Next base: position 394,306 of record MU225529.1, read on the forward strand.
ACCCACTGTTGATTCATCTGAGTTCTGATTTCATAAACTTTTGCTTTGCCTTTCTCAAAACTAGTATCCACTTTCTCTTTGTTCATGTAATTCTTTCTTAGATGACCGATTTTTTTACATACATAACATCTCTTAGTAGGATTCCTTTTTCTGAGGTGATTCTTTACACAATTTGTACCAATATTCCCATATTCACCATAGTGACAACATTTGTTCCATGTGTTGTAATCCCAACCAAAAATTTCTTTAGCTAGTTATTCAGCAGGGTTCCATTTCTTAGTTCTGCACTCGGAGGATTTGTGACCTTGTTCTTTACAATTGAAACATTTTCCTTCAAACTTAGGTTTCTCAGTCCATTCACTTTCCCTATGTCCATATTTGTTGCATCTATAGCATTTACCATTAATCTTTGATTTTCTATTGCTCCAACACTTTTTGTGTGTGTGCCCTAACTTGCCACAATGATTACAAGTATCTTTGCTATTCTTTTGAGTTCCTTGTTGTGAGGATTCACCTGCTTCAGTATAACCTAATGCAGTATGTCCATGATGTCTGAGTTGAGTTTTCTCTGTCAACTGATCCATGCTTCCCTATGAATTCATCATATTCTCGTTGGTTTGTTTTTTAGATTGATAACTTCTTGGATTACATTATTCATTTGATTTATCATATCTAGTTTCTAAAGTGACAAATGATGGTTTTCATTTTATTTTTCTTCTAATCTTGTACTCAACAATATTTTATCTTCTTGCGCCATTTCTCTATCATTTTCTGCTTGACTCTTTTGTTCTATAACTTCACATATTCTGATTGAATGAATATCTTGTTCTCTTCTCAATTTTCTGACTTCTTCATGTAAATTGAGATTCTTTTCAAGTAGGTCTTCAATTGTTGCATCTTCTTCTTCTAAACTTCTTTCTTTGCATAAGTCATCAATTCTTTCTTCTATGTAACTTTTGTCATTCATCTGTACTGCTAAATCTTTTCTTCTTTTTAGGGAAAGAGAGAGTTGCTCCTTGAGTTTCTTGATCTGATCCATGGCCACTTGTAAATCTATATTTTCATTTTCAATGGCTTTCTCTAGTCTGTATATTTCCATTTCCTCTTATCTTTGCTCAATTTGTTAAACTCTTGTAAAGAGAACCTTTGCTCTGATACCAATTGTTGGAAATATGTTGAGTCAAAGTGACTGAGAGGGGGGTGAATTAGGAACCAATAAAACTTAATCCTTTTAATCCAATATTAGATTATCTAAATTGATTACATGCATGAAACCAAAAGCAATAAAACATCCATAATATTTGGTTACCCAAAAACCTTCCAAATAGAAACTAAGACTGGGGTGGGGATGGTACCCACAAGATTTATTACTGCAGTATAAATTTATGCTATTAAATCTTATAATTGACCACTTCTGATGGCCTACCCTATTAGGAGCAATAAGGACTATTAGGTCCACCTTGTGAAAGGATTTAGTACAATACAATCAAGTAATGCAACTCTATTAGGAGATTTATAAAGGACTATTAGGTCCACCTTATTAGAGGTTTTTGTTCATGCACATGTTAGGATGAACCAGTAGATGATCTTCAATTCCACTCTGAATTGTTGAATAAGATCCAATGATATAAACTAATCACCTAACTGTGATAGAAGAGTCTATGATGTTCCTTATATTTTTATAGCCTCTTAAACAATATGTCTCTTCATATTCACATACATGCTTCTATTTATATATTCACTCACATATTTTGGGTAAAAAAAATACTTTATATTTATACCTTATCCAAAACAAATGCAACTATAAGTCGGCTTCCTTAAGATAATTAATATCTAACAATATAAGCTAAGTCGGCCCAGAACTATTACTTGGGTCCAGTGATCCACTTGGGAGATATACTGGCACTCAGGCATTATATTGTCACTCGGGAAACATACTAAACTCTGGCACTCGGGATACTCTATGTACTCAAGCTACTCTGATCACTTGGGTAATACTAATTACCACTATCTGCTTGATCGACACTACCACTGCATGGGTTACATTATAACTGCTTGGGTTGCACTTTTGGCTCGGTCAACACTGTGATGACTAAGCGTTTTGGAACTAATTGACAATATGTCTTTCCATAATGTCATCATTGTTAGAATAACTGAGAGGGGGGGTGAATTAGTGGCCTCAAAAATATTCCAATAAATCAACCCAAAAACTTAGTACCACAATATTAAGCCTCTAGTTATCTTCAGTCCTACAAGATGAATTCCTTCAAACAATCTTAACAAATAACTACTACTTGGAGTTCACTGTTAAACCTTATTCTTACTGTTTATCGATTAGCAGTCTTTCATTTACTAAAAAATAGTAAATTTCTTAGTGTATACCGATCAATCTAGAATTAGTTATGTGTGATGAAAAACAATAAAGTAATGACTCATAAACACATTGACACATGGATTTTTAATGTGGAAACCCTGTTAAGGGAAAAACCAATTGGGATAAGTAGCCCAAAATTTTCACTCTTCTGAAGTGAGCTCAGTGAAGATTCAACCCTATTAAAGGTTACAAATACACTGTTAGGTGTGACCTTGGTAGAGGATTTAAATAGAATAGTTTGTCACTTGATATCAAGCATCTCTATGCTATCTTCTATGAGTAATCCCAGTGTAGTTTGTCAAATGGTATCTGGCATCTCATGTTATCTTCATGATCAAACTTTTTGATATTCCTTGGGATGTATCTCAATATAGAAAGGATTGTTAATTCCTTCTTGGTTAAGAAAATTTTTGAATCAATGGTTAAACTTAAATAGTAAATGATATGTTCACACATACAACTTAGACTTGCCTATTTTTAGATCTATTGTAATCTCATAATACCTTTCTTATCAATGTGTCTTTTTAATACCTTTTCTCTACTTCTTTCTGCTCGGTGATTTTGTGCTTCTATGTTGCTCGATGTCCACAGAAATCTTTATCTCTTTCCTTAGCTTGATTGATCAGGATTGTATGATGTTGTTCATCAATTTCTCTCTAGCATTTTCTTTTTCTATTTACTCCCCCTAATTCATAATGAATTAGATTGTCTCTTTATAGACATGATTTTTTTGTTTCTCACTTCTTGATTTTCTTGTTCTTGGCGTGATCCACAATTTTAACCAATCTTACTTTAAAGCTTTACTTAAGTTTTTTCCTGTAGATTTCTCTTTGATAACTAGAGAAAACGGCTTTAAATATTTTACTTATCTTTGTCTTTAACTTGTCAATGAAAACAATGTTAACAACTAGTTAACTCTATCTTTAGCTCTTGCCAGCTAAGTATTTTTTCATTTCTGAACTTCAGTTCCTTTCGGTGTTTTAACTCTTTGATAGCTTCGGTCAACACTTCAGTTCTCCTCGGGTTTCTCTGTCAGGGTTTTCTGTCCATCGGGAATCACTATGAAGTTCTGCTCATCAGTTATTCTTGCGATTCTACTCATCGGTAATGCTTGTCAGGTTTCTTGCTTAGGCATCACTGTGACTTTTACTTTCAGGTTTCTCTATCCGTCAGGGTGCACTGCCCATCAGTATTTGTAGTCACTTAGTGAATGTTGATCTATTATGCATTACTAAAAGCATAATATTTATCTCTCTTATTCTCATAAGTCTTTAACACTTTGTATATAACCAATCAAATTATATCTAGTTGACATCAATGACAATACAATCCATTAAATGATTTAATATCTTGCATTATCTTTCTGCATTTTGGTGATCAACTTAACATCTTCAAACATTCAGTCAGTTATATGTCATCAATCTCTCCCTTTGGCATTGATGGAAACACACTACATTATCACACTATATTATTACTAATACAATATGAAATATATCAAGTTGTAGCTCATCAAACTCTCCCAAATATTTTTGTTCTATAACCAATACAAATGTTTGGTTCTTGGTAAGCTCATATAGCTTAGATTTATTTCTTGTAGAGTGTGTTATTGAATCTTTAATCCCTTTGTTGGATATATGTATCAGCTTCTGATTTTGTTTCTAATATGTGCTCTGCCTTGACTGTTCCTCTCCTTGATAATCTATTTTTCCTTTGACAGCAATCTCTCCCTTAGTATGTATTCTCTCCCTGATATTACTTCTCTCCCTTTGATGGATATTTCATATGTAATCTCTCCCTTTGGATAATGATATAATATCTCCCTGATAATGAGATAATCTCTCCCTTTGACAACAATGCCAAAGTAAACTTTTATCATGCCAAAGGTATATCCTTTCACCTTTTTATAATATACTCCTTGAATTTCCCTATCCATCAGCAATACAGTGACTCTGGTGTTCGATGTAGATATATACCTTGTTGTGTACATAATTATCTTTGTTTTCCATCTTTGTGCTTGCATCAACATGAATGATCTTTTCATTTGTGTATAGGCTAATGCAACCTCTTAGTTAGCTTACTGACCGATAGACAAGGGTTGGACCCCTAGTCTCTATCTCAGGTACTCAAATGTATCTTTCAACAATGGCTTGGTAACTATGTCAGCTAATTTTTCCTTGGATTGAACATATTCTAGTATCACTTATTTTTCTTGCACTTGTTCTCTTAAGTAGTGATACTTGATAGCAATATACTTAGTCTTAGCATGCATGACAAGATTCTTTGATATGTTTATTGCACTGGTATTATCACAATAGATAATCACTAGTTCAATAATCTTCATATTCATACCTTCCAGTAATTGTTTGATCCATGCAATAGTTGAACAGTTTACAGCAGCAGACACAAATTTTTCTTTTGCAGTAGACTGTGAGATGCATCCTTGCTTCTTGCTTATCCATATGACAAGTTTGTCACCCATGAAGAATGCTCCTTGGTGCAAGAGCACATAGGCTAACCACTAAACCCTAGATGTTTTGGATTGTAAATTACCTTATCCAATTCAATGTGTGTGTTTAATTTGGACCTTAGTAGGTCTTGTAAGGTGTGTTACTAGGTGGATGGATAGTTAGTGTCTAATCCAACCTAGTCTAGTTAGGTTACTTTAATGCATAGTTTTGGTCTAAATGGGAAATATGGTCTAAATGTGTCCTAGACATTAGCATAGAAAGAAATATGCTTTTATAGGCTTTTATGATGTTGGTTCATCGAACCATATGGGTTAGAGGCCCTAAAAGATAGGATTGAGGCATAAATGCAAAGATGCTCAAAAGTTGTCATTACATTATTTGCAACTTTTTGTAGATGTTGCATGCAACTCGACAACATTGGGTTCCCCTCATTGTAGGAGTGGTAAATTAATGCATAATTCCTAGAAACATGGAAGAAGCATCTTAAGGATATATTTGACTCATTTTCCATGGACAAGGAGACTATAAGCAAGTTTTTGGAATAGTAAGAAGCTCTACAATTCTATCTTGTTAGCAATATTCAAGCATTTCGAGTTACAGAGAAATTAGTTGGATTGAACTGATTGATGTAATGTTAGATCTGTGTTGAGTAGGTAGATACAAGACTTTTTCATTCATTGTACAAGTAATTTAGAGTTATTTTAGTAGCATTAATAAATTGATTAGGATTTACGGAGTCTGTTGGTTCAATTTAGAGTAGTGTGTGTCTCCATGGCTCCCCCATTAAATCTAACCATGGGAATCTCCTAATGGTAGATGATTTTTTTAGGGGAGCCTATTTATAGTTTATATATGCAAGGAAAGGTCCTAGAGATTTGAGCTACTATTTTTAGAGTTATTCCCTAGGCGAACAATGTATGTTCGGTTAGGGGTGTAACAGAGTAAGAATCAAGTGCCATTGCAAAGGAGTGTGTGAGGGAAAGAAACCAAGTGTGGTTCCTAAAGCTTTAGGGTCTAATTGAACCCTTCCTATGAGCTTAGATCCTATCCAATCCATCTTGACACTTTTCTAACAAAAAATCATAGTGTTATTATCAATGCTTAGAAATAGGGCTAAAAGACCTACATTTTAGGACAGTAGTGTACAGATGTTTTGAGGAGATAAAAAGTTGAAAATATTTAAGGTCTTGGAAAAGGTTATATGATTCCTAAGTTATTTTTTAGGTTTGTGTGGAATTTTTTGACAAGAAACCAGAAAAACCCTCTAGATAGGACTAATAGGGCTACTAGGCCTAACAGGTACAAAAGCATTATGAAGGTGGAACTCGGTCACTTTGGAGTAGAAGACCCATTAAAATGGGATTCAAAATATGTAAAATGGATTTCTTGAAGGTGGACATGTACTTTGTGTCACTTGTATGGATGTTTTGGAAGAATTTAGCTTGGAATCATCTAAGGCAGTATAGAGGTAAAGAGCACTTTCAATGGTGGAAAACTTTCAAGATTGGGCACAAAGCAACTAACTCATAGTGTGGAGTTGGGATAGACTTGGGGTGTGAAGACTTAAGGCTTTGGTGGATTATAGAAGGGAATTATGATCCTAGGTGGACTAGGGCAAGTTAAGACCTTAGTTGAGTGAGTGTAATCCAATCTTTGGACTCTTCTATCAAATTGGTATCAGAGCCTCTTTTGATCAGGCTTGTGGTTAATGTTACAACCAGAGGAATCCATTGGAGAGTCAAAAATGGTGACTAATGCTGAATTATCAAAGAAGGTAGATGAACAAGAAGAGGAGAATAGGCTACTCTGAGATTGGTTGGCTCATTTGGAGCAAAAAGTGGATGAAGTTGACGTGAAATCAGATGAAGTGAAGGACATAATGGAAGGGAAAGGCAAGGAGATTTCCATTGAAGATGAAGTCCTTGAAGCTGACCCTATCCTTGACCAAGAACCATTCTTGAAATCCCAAAAGGCTATGAGTGGTAAAGCAATGGAAGGAGTTCCCATTTTCAGTGGTAAAATGGAACTAGAGGTATTCCTTGATTGGATAGAGGGACTAGAAAACCATTTTGAGTGTGATGGTATCACTGAGGCTCAAAAGGTGAAAGTTGCAAAAGAAAGACTAAGAGGGTCTGCACTCACTTGGTGGATATTCATCCAAGATGAGAGAGAGAAGGAACGGAAAAGTCTCATTGCTTCATGGAAGGCTATGGTAGCAAGAGTCATAGATGCTTACATCCCTAAGGATTATGAAAACCAGTTGCACAAAAGAAGACAAGGTCTAAGGCAAAAGGACCTCGATGTCAACTCATACACTAAAGAATTTCAAAGACTTTGTATGAGGTCAAGAGTAGCAGAGGATGAAAAGGTGAAGGTAGCAAGGTACCTAAATGGACTTAAATGGACCATTCAAGATGAGATGAGTCTTTTGACTCCAGACATAGTTCAGAAATGCCACCAAATTGCTATCAAGGTGGAAGACAGGTCAAAGAAGAAACAAGATTCAAGCACTTCAAGAGGAAGGGGTAGAGGAATAGATAATAGAGGACAAAGAAGTGGTTATGGTGGAAGAAAATTTGAATCTAAAGGACAAGAAGATACTAAGCTCATTGAACAACATGAAGGAAACTTCAATAGAGTAAGTTAAAGTAGAGGAAGGAACTCTAACAATAGAGGAAGAGGCAGTAGTCAAGGAAGAGCCAACTATTTTTCCAATATGAAGTGTTATCATTGTAATTAGTTAGGACATCTAGCATATAGGTGTCCAAAGAAGGGAAGTACTTCTCAAGGAGGTGACAAAAGAGTGAATTATGTTCATGAGGAGACAAGTGGTGGAAACAAGAACCCTGAAGTACCATTACAATTAGAGGCGGGAGAGAATCTCATGATGAGAAGAACTCTAATCAAAGAGCCAGTGAAGGAAGAACTCAGTCATAGGAGATCAATGTTTAGAGTAAAGTGTAAGCTGGTGGATAAAGTGTGTAGAGCCATCATAGACTCGGGGTCTACTAACAAAATAGTGTCAGAGGAGGGAGTCAGCAAGTTGAAAATGACAAGGATACCCCACACCAATCCCTACAAGGTCACTTGGCTAAACAAAGGACAACATGTCCTTGTGAATGAGCAAGCTTGGGAAGAATTCTCCATTGGGAGATACAAGGATAAATTTTTATGTGATGTCTTACATATGGATGCATGACACTTGCTCCTAGGTAGACCATGGTAATTTTATAAAAATGACATGCATGATGGGGTGAAAAATTCATACTCTTTCAAGAAGGACAATGTGACATACAAAATCCAGTCACTGTTGGAGGATGCAGAATTGAAGACTGATGGTCCTAATGTTCTCATGGTGAGCAAAAAAGATTTCTTAGAGACTTTAGAAGAAGGAGAAGGAGTTGGTTTTTCCCTGGTGTTAAATTCAAAGGAAGTTGCAGACAAAATAGTGAAGAGGACAAAGCTACCAAAGGAATTCCAAGAGATGTTAGAGAAGTATGAAGGAATAGTGAGTGATGGAAAACCATCAACCCTACCCCCTAAGAGGTCTATAAGCCATCAGATAGACCTTATACTAGGAGCTACCCTACCTAATAAGGTAGCCTATAAAATGACTCCTCAATAGAATGAGGAAATTGCTAGACAAATCCAAGAGCTCCTAGAACAAGGCCTTATAAGAAAGAGTATTAGCCCTTGTGTCGTGCCCATAGTCCTAGAACCTAAAAAGGGAGGAACATGGAGGTTATGTATAGACTCCAGAGAAATAAATAGGATTAAAATAAGGTATAGATTCCCTATCCCTAGGATAGAAGACCTAATGGATTGTCTAGGAGGAGCAGGGTACTTTACAAAGATAGACCTAAAGAGTGGCTATCATCAAATCAGAGTAAATTAAGGGGATGAGTCAAAGACAACCTTCAAAACAACAAAAGGAATATATGAGTGGCTTGTGGTTCCATTTGGATTCTCAAATTCCCCATCTACATTCATGAGGTTGATGAATGACGTCCTCAAAGACTATATTGGAAATTTTGTGGTAGTCTACTTAGATGACATACTCATCTATAGTAAGACAAGAGAAGAGCACCTCAAACACTTGGAACTAGTTTTTAAGAAGCTGCAGGAGGAGAAGTTGATGATCAACTTAGAAAAGTGTGAATTCATCAAGACATAGTTAGTGTACCTTGGTTTTGTGCTATCTCAAGGTAACCTAAAGATGGATCCAAGCAAAGTGGAATCCATTCTCAATTAGCCTACTCCAAGGACAGCAACAGAGGTAAGGATTTTTCATGGTCTGGCCCAATATTATAGAAAGTTTATTAAAAAATTCAGTGCAATTTATTCTCCCATGTTGGACACTATTAAAGGAGGCATGAAGACTAAGTTATCATGGAATGAACAAGCTGACCATGGTTTTGAATTATTAAATAAAAATATTGCTACACAACCTATTTTGGTTTTTCCAAGCTTTGAAAAGTTATTTACAGTGGAGTGTGATGCCAGCAATGTGGCAATTGGAGTTGTCTTAAGCCAGGAGGGGAGACCAGTGGCTTTCCATTCAAAGAAGTTGAGTGAAGCTAAGAAGAATTATTCTTCTTATGACCTAGAGATGTATGCTCTAGTTCAGGCACTGAGAAAGTGGAGGCATTATTTTCTTCCCAAAGAGTTCATATTCTTTTATGACAACCAAGCCTTAAGTTTCTTGAACTCCCAAGAGAAACTCAGTCATAAGCATATGAAGTGGGTTTAATACCTGCAAGCATACACATTCAATATCAAACACAAGAAGGGATTGCAAAACAAGGTTGCAGATGTCTTAAGTAGAATATCCCTTATTGTCCAGGAGATCCAACTACAAAGCATGGGAATAGACAACTTAAAATATCTATATGGTGATGATGAAGACTTTGCAAACATCTATACGGTGTGTCAAGAATATCATAATCACTTTCATAGTAAATATTCTGAATATACTTTGCATAGTATTCTCCTATTTAAATTAGGTCAACTATGTGTCCCTAGAGGGTCTATAAGGGAGAATTTTATTTAGGAGAAACATAATGGTGCATTAAGTGGTCATTTTGGGGTCAGTAAGACACAAGAACTTGTTCAAAGATTTTACTTTTGGCCAAAGATGAATGTTGATATTGGGAAATATGTGGAAATTTGTATTGTATGTCAGAAGGCCAAGGGAACATCTTCTAATGATGACCTATACCAACCACTTCCTATCCCAACTAGACCATAGGAATGCTTGATCATGGACTTTGTATTTGCGTTGCCTAAGTCAAGACAGGGAATGGATAGTGTCTATGTAATAGTGGACAGAATTAGTAAAATGGATCACTTTTTACCCTACAAGACAACCAATGATGCTAGTCAAATAGCTTCTCTTTTCTTTAAATATGTAGTCAGAATACATGGATTGCCCTTGAACATTGTGTCAGACAGAGACACCAAGTTTATGAGTCACTTTTGTAAGACTCTGTGGCAAAATTTGGGCACCAAATTATCCTTTGGATCTGCATACCATCCTTAGAATGATGGTCAAATGGAGGTAGTTAATAGGAGTCTTGGAAATCTTCTAAGATTCTTAACAAAGGAGTATGGTCAGACATGGGACCAACTCATAGGCCAAGCTGAATATTCTTACAATGACATTGTGAACAAGACTACTGGTAAGAGTCCTTTTGAAATTTTCTATGGTCTCCACCCTAGAGGCATTTATGAGCTCAAAGAACTAAAGGATGGAGTTAAAGGGAGTGGATATGCTGAGGAATTTTCCTATGCTATGCAAGAAGTACATGATACAGTTAGAAAGAAACTGACTGACAACACAGTGAAAATAAAGAGTAAGGTGGATGAAGGAAAGAGGGATGTCCAATTAAAGGTTAGTGATCTAGTGATGGTACAACTCAACAAAGCTAGATTACAAAAAGGAACCCCACACAAGTTGCAGATGAGAAGGATTGGCCCCTGCACTATACTAGCCAAATATGGAGCAAATGCTTACAAGTTGGAGTTAACAGAGAATAGTGGCTTGTCACCTATCTTTAAAATTGCAAACTTGGTCTTATACAAAGGACCAATACGTAATCCAGATCAGATCTTGACTGAAGTCATCCAAGAAGTAGAAGAACTCCATTTTTCATCTACACCAGTCAAGAAGGAAGACTACGTACCAGAATCTAGAATTTAAAAGAAGACTAGAAAGAAGGATTAAAATGAACACTTAGTAAAGTGGAAAGGACAACTAGATGTAGATGCAACATGGATAAAGGATTCAGAGTTCAAAAATTTGGGCATTGATCCTTACTTACTCAATCCAAGTATGGACTGAAATCTTTCACTTAGGGAGGATGGTGCAGGAGCACCTAAGCTAACCACTAAACCCTAGATGTTTTGGCTTGTCACTGACCTTATCCAAGTTAGTGTGTGTTTAATTTGGACCTTAGTATGTCTTGTAAGGTGTGTTACTAGGTGGATGGATAGTTAGTGTCTAATCCAACCTAGTCTAGTTAGGTTACTTTAATGCATAGTTTTGGTCTAAATGGGAAATATGGTCTAAATGTGTCCTAGAACTTAGCATAGAAAGAAAGATGCTTTTATCGGCTTTTATTATGTTGGTTCATCGAACCATATGGGTTAGAGGCCCTAAAAGATAGGATTGAGGCATAAATGCAAAGATGCTCAAAAGTTGTCCTAACAACATTTGCAACTTTTTGCAAATGTTTCATGCAACTCGACAACATTGGATTCCCCTCATTGTAGGAGTGGTAAATTAATGGATAATTCCTAGAAACATGGAAGAATCATCTTAAGTGTGTATTTGGATCATTTCCCAAGGAGAAGGAGACTGTAATCAAGTTTTTGGAATAGTAAGAAGCTCTATAATTCTGTCTTGTTAGCAATATTTGAGTATTTTGAGTTACAGAGAAATTATTTGGATTGAACTAATCAATGTAATGTTAGATCTATTTTGAGTAGGTAGATACAAGACTTTTTCATTCATTGTTCCAGTATGGTAGAGTTAGTTTAGTAGCATTAATAAATTGATTAGGATTTAGGGAGTCTGTTGGTTCAGTTTAGAGTAGTTTGTGTTTCCATGGCTCCCCCATGAAATCTAACTATGGGAATCTCCTAAGGGTAGATGAATGTTTTATGGGAGCCTGTGTATAGTGTATATATGTGTTCGTGTGTAAATGGGTACCTGTCAAAACATAGACAAACAATCAATAGATAATTATATTAGCAACATGGGGTTAGTGAAAAACATGGAAAACATAGTAAACCTGCTAAAATTGATCTATTGCCTTCTAACTTAGGAGGAGTGTGACCAACAACATATCAGCCCTCAGAATATGTTGTT
>MU225529.1:419011-451026 GCA_018584345.1 Thuja plicata
CTTCAAAACTTGTCTTTTTGGATCTTTGGGCACTCCTCCACCTTTGGGAACACCTAAAACACATCACTCAGCACATCCATGGCCTTCTTGGCTCATGAGAACACCCCCTGCACTTTTTAAATCAACTATCACTTGCTTCCTCTAACTAGGCTATGAGTTTAGCTCGCCTAGGGCAAGTGATTAAAAATACATGCCAGCACTTTGAGAGCTCCTCCTTCCATAGTTTTGAAGCTCCATGGACCTATTCTCCATTCATAGGTTTTCATACAAAACCAATTTTGGGAAGTGGAGTTAGGTCCACATCTTTGCTCCTTGGCCAAAATGAGACAGCAAACAATCCCAAACTGAAAGAATTTTCAAACCACAAACAAACTAAAACTACAAAGCAACTTAATGAATTAAAAAGATTGGTAACATGAAAAAAAAAACAACCTCCAATCATCACATATTTAATTTCAATCCATTCAATACAAAAACAACACCAAAATGCTTCAAATCTGTTGTTTTTTCCAGAAAAACCTTGGCTCCAAGATAACAGTCCGTACAAATGAATTCCTCCTCTCCTCAATTAGGGTTTTTCCACCTTATATATGGTTAACCCCCATGTTCCAACCCTTATATGCGTTTAAAAACTCTTAACACCTTGAAATCTCTCTAGACAACAAAAGTTGTCAGCAACTTTTAAAAGTTGCTAATGTTGCATAGCAACATTTTCATCTTTTGACAACAAACACTATCTAAGTGTTTACTCCACCAATCCACCTTACCTAACCTTAGTTAGACCACCTAGGGTATCTATGGACCCTAAAACCTTCTATGACATCATCCTAACATTTGATGACATCATCAAGTACACCATATTTAAATGGAGCCAAAAAGAGCTATTTACACAAGAAAAGAAGCACAAAATGAAAACAACCTAAACTACTCTTGGTCAACATGACCTTATATATTTACATTTTCCTACTAGAGGTCTTACACACACTAGCACACCAAAATGACAAGAGACTACCATATTGCTTGGCATCTCCAGGGTGCTCCTGCACCAATCAACCACTACGGGATGAAAGACCAAAGCTAGCATCAAGAGAAAGGATTGAAGAAGGAGAAGTTTTCTCAGGGAGTGCGGAGCACAAAAAAGAAAGGAATATTGCTCAAGAAATACACACAAAGAGAATTTTGGGTCTCCATATTGAAGAGCCACAACAGAAGAGACCAAGAGTCAAGGAGATTCCATCCTCACCCAGTCAGACTCCAAGTGTGCAGGGGATAGGAACCTTTTCCAATCAAGAAGTAGAATCAAGTAGGGGGAGGGCTGAGCAAGGAGATCAACATGTGATGAGGTTAGTTTAGAATAGATTGAGCATTAATGCCAATGAGGGGCTTGCAGCAGCAAAAGGTAAGGAACAAGATGTTACCACTGAGGAAAGTCTTGGTGTTTTCTTCAGAAGGATAATAGAGGAAGAGATTCCCACAGCTGAAGATGAGATTCCCATGATAGAAACACTAGCCCAAGAGGTGATGAAAGAAAGTCCTAGGGTTGAAGAAATTGATACAAGGGCAGTGCAGGAATGGAAGCAGATGGTAGTTCAAAAGAATCAAGGAGCCGCCATTCCAGAATGGGTGAGGCAGAGGCTCCAAAGAAGTTAGGAAAAGGATGTTGACCCAATTTTCAAATTGTAGGAGATTATGAATAGGGTCAACCAATCACATGAGAAGGGAAAGGCTAAGAGGTTTGCAAATATTGTACAAGATGAGTCTGGGACCAAAACCCTTCAGCTTGCAACACCGGTCATGGACAAAGCAAAGGATCAAATCACTCCAGATGAGTATAATGTGGCTGAGTTTGACTTAGGTCATGCCTCCCAAGAGTAGGTATTGGAGGAGCTTGATGATTCTACACAGGCGCTCAAGAATAAGATGAGGAGATTAGAAGAGAAGTATTGAAGGTAGAAAGGAGAGATCTGATCATTATGCAAGTACTACATCAGAAGTCTACCTCATCCAGTAAGGGAGGAAGGTCCATCTTTTGTCCCTCCACCGGTTGTTCCAACTGAGGCAGTAGAGAGTATAGATAGGATTAGGAGAAATTCTCAAGCGGTAGAGGCTTGGATCGAGAGCATCCAAAATGAAGTCCACAAGCATGTTGAGGACTAGTGCGAGTCTACAATAGGGCATTGGCCATCCTTTCCCGGATTCAGTGCATGGAGGAATCATGGGAGGATGAGCATATCTATCAGGATGAGATGATTGCAGAATTACAGGAGTTGATGGAGACACCCAGGTAGGTGTTAGTTGACCATGGAATCATTAAAGAGGGAGAAGCATAAGATTTCACCCAATGGTATGGAGTTGTGCTTATGGCCAAGGAAATGTTTGGGCATTTCATTGAGGAATCTTCTCAATTGAAGGGAATAGCTAAGAATATCAAGCAAGAAATCTCCAAAACTGTTGCATCACTGGTATCAAAAAGGTTGTACAAAAAGGAGATAACTGTAGACAACCTGAAGATTAAATTGGAGGATTTCTTCAAATTGAACTTCTTCATTAGGGATGATTTCAAGAACTTCTCCACCTTCTTGAATGATATGCACACTGCTCAGGATTTGTTGTCGGAATGGGAGGACAGCTTGAGGAAAGCTCAATGAGCTATGGTAGCTTTGGAATTCAAGTAGGAATCAGCACCGAGCATCAGTATAGATGAGTTAGAAGTGGTATTGGAAAGAATCTAGACATTCAGGCAGAGCAGTGAAAGGTAGATTCCATGACAGAAATGCATTTAATGCATAGTGGGCCTGATTAATGGTCATTTATTGCACCCCACTCTCCTTTTGAGCATGCACGCATAATGGGTACTTATTGCCCACTATGATAGTGGATTCCTTTTGCATTAATGTAGATCCCTTCTTCCTTGACCTAACCCTAATTAGGGCTAAGGTGGAAAAATCTGGGCCATCGGTTATTGTTTGATCTGGGCCACTCATTGTATTCGAGGACCTATATAAAGGCATCAATTCTCATTTGTAAGGAGTGAATTTTGAGATTTTTGCTAAAGAGCTACTGAGACAATAAAGTTTTCATTGTTGGTTTCATGGTGAATACTTGATGTGTTTTAGTGCTTGCTTGGTTTCATAATTCCCTTATTTAGTTAGATTTGTTGGATAAAGTTAGATGAAGTGTTGTGATTGCAATAAGAAATATGATGGTGTTTTGATGAGTTCCTTCGGTTCATACTTTTGACATTTTACTGATTGTAAATCATTGTACAAAGTTATCCTAAACCTCATTCATTCATATGCTTAACTTTTGTCATTCACGTACATTGTTCTTCATGATGGTGTCTGTGGTGGTATGAAAATCCTCTGCATAAACCTTGAAGATTGCACCGGTTCTCATGTAGTTGTAGTATAACTTGGCGAAGTGAAACCTGGTTATTGGGAATTCATCCATCGAAGTATTGACTATTTCTATCATTGCCCTTAGGAGTAGATTACAATTTCTGAACCCTACTTCCTTTTGCTTTCTGCATATTCTAAAAATCCCAAAAAAGTTGTTTCATTGAAAATCTTTCAAGACTAAAAAGCATAAGGCCCCTTGTGATATTTAGAAAATCACATTTACCACTGAGCTTATCCATGGTCAAGACCTGACATGAAAGGAACCTTGGAGTGACCTATATGATATTCTCGCAATCTTAGCATATGCAGAACTTTGATCAAGAGAGGATAAGATACCTCGGTGTTTTGTTCTACTGTTTGGTGGGTCATAAAATGCACATCAACAAAGACCCTTTCAACTAGGATTAAAAATATGTAAAATGGATGTCTTTAAGGTGGACATGTCCTTTGTATCACTTGTATGGATGTTTGGGAAGAATTGAGCTTGGAATCATCAAAGGGAGTATAGAGGTAAAGAGCACATTCAATGATGGAAAACTTTCAAGATTGGGCACAAAGCAACTAACTCGTACTGTGGAGTTGGGATAGACTAGGGGTGTGAAGACTCAAGGCTTTGGTGGATTCTAGAAGGTAATTAGGATCCTAGGTGGACTAGGGAAATTTAAGACCTTAGTTGAGTGAGTGCAATCCAATCTTGGGACTCTTCTATCACTCCTCCAGTTGTGCTCTTTTGGTCATCTATGTTTCCAGCCCAATTTGCATCTATATAGACTTGTAGATAAAATTTTCCTTCTCTTTTATACCATAATCCATAGTCCTCGGTCTTCTTTAGATATCTCATAATTCTCTTGATAGCAGTCATATGTGGTTCTTTGGGATTAGCAGATAATCTTGCAACTATTCCAACTGCATGTTCTATTCTGGTCTGGTATGAACAACATACATTAGTTTACCAATCATTAATCTATACAAGGCCTAATTTACCTCATTTGATTTGTCTTCTTTTGTCATCTTACATCTGGTT
Source organism: Thuja plicata (assembly GCA_018584345.1). NCBI lineage: Eukaryota > Viridiplantae > Streptophyta > Pinopsida > Cupressales > Cupressaceae > Thuja > Thuja plicata. Next base: position 423,434 of record MU225529.1, read on the forward strand.
ACCATAGGTGTTCCAACTGGTTTGGAATCTTCCATCTTGAATATCTTCAACATTTCCTTGATGTATTTAGACTGAGTGATATATATGCCTACATTTTGTTGAAGAATTTGTAGACCAAGAAAGAATTTGATCTCCCCAAACATAGACATTTTAAACTCTTTGCTCATTTCATTAGCAAAGGATTTACATAACATTTCATTTCCCCCAAATATTATATCATCAAAAAATATTTTAGCAATTAGAATATTACCATCGGTATCTTCTTTTAATTACAGATTTCTATTTTCACTTGTTCTTACAAATTCAATGCTAATGAGATAGGAGTGAAGTCTTTCATACCAGGCTCTAGGTGCTTGTTTTAATCCATACAAGGCTTTATGTAGTCTACATACTATGTTTCTCTTGTCTGGATCAACAAACCCTTATGTTTGTTCAATGTATACGTCTTCTTCCAGTATTCCATTTAGGAATGCAGATTTGCAATCCATCTGGTATACCTTGAATCCTTTGAATGTAGCATAAGAAAGAAGAATTATAACTCCTTCTAGTCTAGCAATGGGTACAAAGGTTTCACCATAATTAATACCTTCTTCTTGTGCATACCCCTTGCATACTAATCTTGCTTTGTTCCTTGTGACTTCTTCATTCTCATTCAGCTTATTTTTTAATATCCATTTGGTACTGATGAAATTCTTGTCATTTTGTCTTGGTACTAGTGTCCATGTACTATTATTCTCAATATTTTCTATTTCTTTATTCATACCACTAACCCATTCTTCATTTTCAAGTGCAGTATTAACATATTTAGGCTCAAAATCACCAAGTAAACATCTTGTGTTTAGTGACTTACTTCTTATTCTCATTCCAGCCTTCTTGTCTCCTATGATCTGATTCTGTGGATGATGTATTCTAACATACTTGGAAAGTTTTAGTTCAACTCTCTGTCCATCATTCTGATCATCTTGACCTTCATTCTGATCTTCATCACTCTGAACATCATCTTGAGGATTTTCCTAATTTTTGGTAATTGTAGCCTGCTGCTCAGGTGCAATGTTTTGTTGCTTGGGAGAAATACACTATTGCTTGGGTAGAGTGTTAGGTTCTTCAGTGTAAAAAAACTTGTTGTAGTCTTCTGGTTCTTTTCTACTTTCCTTATCATTCTTTTCTACAAATTCATCTATTCTTACATTTGCACTTTCAATGATCTTGTTAGAGGACTTGTTAAGACATTTATAAGCCTTTCTTTTGGTGGAATATCCTAGAAAGATACCTTCATCACTTTAGGAGTCAATATTTCCATTTCTTTCATCTTTCAAAATATAACATTGACTACCAAAAATTCTAAAGTAACTTACATTGGGTGTGTAACCATACCAAAGCTAATAGGGTGTCTTCTTTGTGTCCTTCAATTGTACTATGTTTAATGTGTAGACAGTAGTACTGAAAGCTTCCCTCCAGAAAGTTTGAGTGATTCTTTTCTTAATCATCAGTGTTCTTGCACAATAAATAATTGATTTGTTTCTCCTTTCAGTAATCCCATTTTGTTGTGGTGTTCTTGGTGCAGAAACATATCTTTTAATTCCATGCTCATTGCAATAGTTAGTGAATTCATCAAAAGAAAATTCCCCTCCTCTATCTGATATTAAGCATTTCAATTCCCTACCATTTTTTTTTTCTACCATAGCCTTATACTATTTAAACATCTTGAATACTTATGATTTATCTTTTAAGAGCATAATTGTCATCATTCTAGAATAATCATCAACAAAGAGAATGAAATACCTATCACCATAGTAACTCTTGGTCCTCATGGGTCCACATAAATCAGTATGGACTAATTCTAGAGTTGCTTCAGATGTATGGGCTTTACTCTTGAAACTATACTTTGTCATATTACCTTTTTGACAATTCTTGCGCATGATATGCTTAGGCTTTGACATGCTCAGTAAGCCTCTTACTCTTCTTTTATTTCTTATCTTTATCATGTTGTCAAAATTCACATGGCTTAGTCTTTTATGCCACAACCATATGTCTTCAATTTTAGCCATTAAACAAGTGGTGTTAATGTCATCAAGATAGAAAAGGTTACCTTTTGTTTGTTTACCAGTTTCGATCAAGCTTCCTAATTCATTAAATATCTTTGCCTTTTTATTCTCAAATGCTACTCGGTGACCTGTGTTATTTAGCTATGAAACACTCAGCAAATTATAACTAAGTCCTTTTACCCAGTAAGCATTTTCACATTTGATCAATTTATTCAAAATTATGGTTCCTTTACCTTCAACTAGACAAGGTGTGTCATTACCCATTCTTACTGATCCACCATTATAGTACTCAAAATTTTCAAAATTTTTGTTTATCACTGGTCATGTGGTGAGTGCAGCCACTATCTATAATCCAAACATTATTTTTACTAACCTTAGATATGAGTGCAGTCTCTACATACCTTTCTTCTTCGTTGTTTGAATCATCCTTCATGGCTACAAATACCATCTCAATGTCTTCATCAAATTTGGTGTCAGTATCATCATCTCTGTTCTCAACTAGGTAATAAGCTTTCTTCCTTTTGTCCTTGTAGTCCTGAGTATCTCTTCTGTCAGATTGTCAGTTACTTCGATAATCTTTGTTATCACCTCAGTCAAACTTTTTTTCATATGTTTTGTCATTACTTCAATCATCTTTTCTTCTATTAGGACGTCTTGTAGCAAAGTGTCCAACCTCTTTATAATTAAAACATACAAGTGGTAATTTACCTTTGTATCTACCTTTGCCTCTCTGCAATCTTCTTTCCATTAGTGCTTCAATCTCGTCAAGTCCTTCATCATCACTATCACTTTCACTATCATTTCTAATAGTGTGTCTATGACTTGACTTACTTATTTTCAAAGAAGATTTGAATGTAGACTCTGTAGATGGTAAGACATTGTTATCAAAGTTATTCATCTCAAATGAAATCAGTCTACCAATCATACTATCTAGAGTACCAATATTGTTTGCAACTACTCTCATTTATTATATAGAAGATACTCTAGTAGCATATACAGGAAGTAAGGTTCTTAGGATTTTACTTACCACTATCTCTTCTTCAAGTACACATCCAAATCCTTAGATAGCATTGACTACCTCTTTAATTTTATAGCCATAATGAGTGATATTTTATCCTTATTTTATACTTATGTCATCAAGCCTCCCTCTTAGGCTTTCTACCTTGGCTCTTAGTACATTAGCATCTCCTCCATGTACTAGCTTCAATTTATCCCACATTTTCTTTGCAGAGGTGCAGGTTTTGACATCTTCAAACTCAGCATCAGAGAGTGAGGAAGCAAGTTCTATCATCATGCAATTATGCTCATGCTTTTCTCTCAATTGCTCAAGTGTGTGAGGTCTTGTAGGAAACACATATTCAGTATCTAGGTGTTGAGTAACATCATTACCAATACCTGATAGGTGAAGTCTTATTATTCTTTGCCATGATGTAAAGTTGTCTTTATTCAACTTGGGCACATCTCGCTTATTCATCTTGTGATCTTTTTCTTGAATTGTTAAACTCCCTTTCTAAGCACACAAGCTTTGATACCAATGGTTAGAATAACTGAGAGGGGGGTGAATCAATGGCCTCAAAAATATTCCAATAAATCAACCCAAAAACTTAGTACCACAATATTAAGCCTCTAGTTATCTTTAGTCCTACAAGATGAATTCCTTCAAACAATCTTAATAAATAACTACTGCTTGGAGTTCACTATTAAAACTTATTCTTACTGTTTACCAATTACCAATCTTTCATTTACCGAAAAATAGCAAATTGCTTAGTGTATACCGATCAATCTAGAGTTAGTTATGTGTGATACAAAACACTAAAGTAATGACTCATAAACACATTGACACATGGATTTTTAACGTGGAGACCTTGTTAAGGGAAAAACCACTTGGGACCAGTAACCCAAAAATTTCACTCTTCTAAAGTGAGCTTGGTGAAGAGCCAACCCTGTTAAAGGTTATAAACACAATGTTAGGTGTGACCTTGTTAGAGGATTTAAATAGAATAGTTTGTCACTTGATATCAGGCATCTATATGCTACCTTCTATGACTAAACCCAGTGTATCTCATCAAATGGTATTTGGCATCTCATGCTATCTTCATGATAAAAAATTTTGATACTCCTTAGGATGTATCTCAATATAGAAAGGATTGTTAAGTCCTGCTCAGTTAAGAGACCTTCTAAATCAATGGTTAAACTGAAGCAGTAAATGATTTTTTCACGCATACAACTTAGACTTGCAGATTTTTAGATCTATTGTAAGCTCATAATACCTTTCTAATCAATGTATATTTTCAATACATTTACTCCACTTCTTTCTTCCTAATGATGTTGTGCTTCTTTGTTGCTTGGTTTCCGCAAAAATATTTAGCTCTTTCCAGAGCTTGATTGAGTAGGATTGTATGAAGTTGTCCTCCATCAGTTTCTCTCCAGCATCCTCTTTTTCTATTTACTCCCCCTAATTCATAATGAATTATATTGTCTCTTTATAGACATGATATCACCATTTCTCACTTCTTTATTTTCTTGTTCTTGGCGCGATCCACAATTTTAGCCAATCTTGCTTTAAAGCTTTACTTAAGCTTTGTCCCTTAGATTTCTCCTTGACAACTGGATAAAATAGCTTTAAATCTTTTACTTATCTCTGGCTTTAACTTGTCGATTAAAAAAATGTTAATAACCAACTAAATCTATCTTTAGCTCTTGCCAACTAAGTATTTTGTCATTTTTGAACTTCAGTTCCTTTCGGTGTTTTAACTCTTTGATAGCTTTAGTCAACACTTTAGTTCTCCTCGGGCTTCTCCATCGGGGTTTTCTGTCCATCGGGGTTGTCTTTCTATCGGGCATCACTATGAATTTATGCTCGTCAGTTATGCTAGTGATTTTGCATCACCTACATGACATATATACATTATGAATCATAAATCATATAAGCATCACATCCTACATTAGTTGAATCACATAGCATATAGATCATAAAGCAAATGCATCACATCCTACATCACAAACTATCAGTATGCATATCACATCAAATCATATACAATCACATCCTACATCACAAAATGTCAGTACGCATGTCACATCAAATCATATCTAATCACATCCTACATCATAAAATGCCAATATGAACATCACATCAAATCATATCCAATCACATCCTGCATCACAAAATATCAGTATGCATATCATATCAAATGATATCATGTCCTACAACATGAGATTCAGTATCCACATAAGTATATAAAATACATCATAAATAAACCATCATCATAACACCATCACACTACATAAAGTCCATCATCATAAAATCATATAGAGTCCATATCCAAATTACATGATTATATCCTAAATAATATGCACCAAAGTGTCACCATACATGTACATCTCATCCAAAAACTACAAAAATTTGTATCGCACTAATCTACTAACTCATGGGGTGGGTTATGAAGGCCCCTCATCTCCCCCTACTCTTTGTGGGAGACATGGCATCCCTACTGATCCCTATGAGTCTCTATTTTGTACTCTGTGAGTGAGTCTTCTCTATGTATGAGGACTATTGTCGGTCCTCGAGAACTGCCTCATAATATAAGGCCATGTAATGGGTTTCCTCTCTGCCTTCTCTAGATGTATCCTTGTGTTTGGAAAAGGCCTTAGTTAGTACCTACTCCATCCCTCCTATATTCGCAACCTGTTGAGCTATATCTCACTCGGTCATGTAAGTCTCAACATGTCTTTGTGCCTCATCTCTCTCTGTTGTCAATGTCATCACCTTCTTAGTGGCCTAGTCAATCTAGTCGGTTAAATCCCCTAGATGATTAGTTTGAGTGTCTATCTATGCCTACAATCTTGTGGCATTGCCTCCTCTATAGAGAACTCCCCTGCATCCACCCAGTCCTGCAATATATACAATACATCCTATGCACTATCTGCTCATGTTATCTCCCCTGCCAGTAGTCCCTATACACAGGTCAACTCTATCTGTATGTTACCCTCAAATGCATACATTATGGCTAGCAAACCATGTACATGTCTCAACTCTATCTGCAAGTTGTCTCACTTTGCAATGATGGTATCATGAACCTCCTTAGGGACGTACCTTTCCCATGGCCCCTATGGCCCTTGTCCCTATAACGATACCTGAGGTGCTTGTACATGTCCCTCCCCCTATCCATGTGCCTATCTTGGAGCATGTAGGTCCTAAACCTATACATCATATTTGGAATGTACCTAACACTCTCATGAATGAGGCACTCTCTTGCATCTCCCCCCAACTAATGATGACTCTGGGGCATCCCCCACTGCAGTCCCATCATCTATATTTATCTCACCTATCGGCTGCTCATGTGTGGCCACCTATGTGGGATCTATTAGTCCTAGTGGCATGTGTGCAGTCCACCAGGTCACATAATCTATAGTAGTCCTTGCATCATCCACATCTGGTCTGGACACCTAGTCTATCTATGCCAATGTCTGTTGGGTGGTCCTAACCGTGAGGGAATCTATGTATCTTCCCCAAACACCCACCTCCCTAGTCACATGAGGATGCAGGTCATCCTCTGCCACCACCCCCTACTGTAACCCAAACTATCTCATCACTCGGAAGGGCTTGTACCTCTTTATTTGGTGGATCATCATCCCCAAAAGATAGCAATTTATCTAGACAAAAGATAGATACAATAAGTTCTACCTCTCATCCTCAATCCATGTCTGCCAATTCATCATTCCCCATCCCTCACAGGCCCTTTATGGTGTCTAGTAGAAAATCTAGATCTAATCTAGTAGTATCCTCTAGTATCCTATCTGCCCCACTAACACGTATCACAATGGTAGCTTGTACCTAAAGGCATATGGCTCCCTTGACTAGTGAGCCTCCCACAGTCACAATAGTCAAAGCACTGCAATGTGCTCCTAGGCCCACACTAACAGTAGAGTCACCATAGTCCCCAAGTTTCGTACCACATAGTATGAAAACATGTACAAATCATGGTATAACTACCCGAGCATGACATAGCCCCAGTAGTAGGTAGTCCCTAGCTCAAGCATCTCTACCAGAACCCTAGCCCACCCTATCCCAAACTTGTGGCTTGATAAGTCAGCCAACATCCTCCCCCTAATCAACCCAGCCAAAAACATTGCTGCCCTCCTCAGCCTCCGATCTACAATTGGTTTTCATGGCATCCAGGTCTTGTCTCACATGATCCTCCTTATCAGCCCTCTAGAGGCCAGCTAAATATAATGTGTGTTGTCCTCTATCCTATACTGGGGCACCAATCCCCATATCAGTATCATGAGTATCCTCCACACATCCTCTAAGGTGATCATATCCTCCCCAATAGGAAAAATAGAAGGTAGTAGTGTCTTTGTTCCACCACTCTACCAATGTAGTCATCATCCCATTATGCACCTGTAGCCAAGGCCGTCAGGGGACATAGTCATGTATCATTGGAAAATGGAAGCCCTTCAATTTTGGACTAGTTTAGCCCTCTAATTAAATTGTTTGGGGTCATGTCAAATTCCTTGAATAGTTCTTTGACTTTGGATCTGGCTTTTCCCCCTGTTCTGCCCTGTTTTCCACTTCTCTCTAGCCTATTTCTGGCATCCTACTCTACAAATTTGAGGTTCTTGACCTCAGGGTCAAGGTTGACCTTCTGGGTCAAGTTTGACCTCAACCCTGACCTAGTTCAAGTTTTACCTTGACACATATCTAGGTCAAAGTCAACCTCGACCCTGACCCAGGGTCCAAATTTCAAGTTTCCAAGATTTTCGGATGTCGGGCTTTGGAAAGATTTAATTCCCGCTTCCAGGTTGACTATTTCGGACTTCAAAGTAATGACTATTAAAATTATATTTAATATAGGTCCACTTATAGGGGTATAGGTCTAATTTTAATTTAATTCTCCTATGTAGGCCTCTCTAGAAGATTGTGCCCTAGATTTGTATATAAGGAATCCTTTCTCCTCTCATTTTCTCTAAGAATCATAAGCTATAAGACAATATTTGTAAGGAGAATACTTGAAGCATAAGATGCAAAAAGGAAAGAATATCATCCATACACAAGTGATCATTTACATTTAAGCATTCAATCATTTAATCATTCAAGCATTCCATTCATCAAGGAGATCCATTGGTAGCCATTGAAGGATTCAAGCTCTATGGAGCCCTCTTGTTGAAGATTTCTCCATCCACATCCATCCAAGCTTCTTCCTATTCCAAGATCCATTCAAGATTGGTGTTGAAGATATAAAATCAATTGATTTGAGACATCCTACATCCTACATTCTACATTATACATTCATTTGGATCATACATACTTGTGGATCCAAGGATTTCAATCCTCCACAAGGGTTTCTATACAAGCAAGGTGAATTTGTTCATTTACTTTGTTTATCTCTACAATTTCAATTATATTTTAAGGTTAATTCCAAAACTAGGGTTTGACCAAGGAAAAACCCTCCCCCCCCAACAAAAAAAAAACCATTTTTCTTGTAGGTACAGGTAAAGGACAATGAATTACACAAAACACATTCAGATACCCTTTTTAGCCAACTTTCAAGATCTGCGAACAGATTTTTTGTCGGAGCAGTACAGGTCAAGGTCCACATAAAGGGGTGCAATTGCACCCTCGCATTTGGGTCAAGGTTGACCTAACTTAGAAAATAAAAATATTTTTGGGTTTTCTCCAACTCTGTGTTTTTGATCCATATCTAGTTGCAAAATTTCCTGAAACCCAGTACAGACACTAGAAAACAACAATTTCCAAATCTGCTATATTTTTAGGTTAGTAATTGTCTTCAATTCATTTCAATTACAGTTTTAATCAATTCAAATCTATTACACACTCTTCATCTCACACCGATAATGTAAGGTTTTCTTCCTTCTTCTTATTTCTGATTAATTGATGCATTTGTGCATTGACCATTTTCTTATGGTTGATCAAAGTGGATCTTTCCTTTGTGAAATTTGGGGCTAGGAGAAGAATCTTATCATCCCCCAAAACCTCTAACTACATTACATACACATTACATCCCCCATACATTATTTCTTCCTTTACAAGTCCAAACCCACAACTAAGATGAGTCCCCACTCAACCTTCGTTAGCTCCCTCTCCAACTCTATGTTCGGTGGCTAGTGCTCCCTTGAACCGAGTGGTGGAAATTGCTCCTACAAGATCCATCCCACAACCATGATAGCTTTTTTTCTAAGCTAACCCTCCCAAAAATGGGGCATCACACCCCTATGTCTTTTACCTATCCACTTCCGACCCTCGCTAGCTCCTCCTATTTCTCCGTCCCTTGGTGTCTGCCTTTTTTGGTGCAAACACCGGTCTAGGCAGAGACATCGCTTCATGTAGTGGCATCTTTGATTTCTGCTTTCCTGACCCACATATGCAAAGACACGGATCTGGGTCCAGCATCTTTGCAGACATCAGTCGGGTACCCCCATCTTCGCATATGAAAATCTAGGGATCAACATCTACGCAGATGTTGGTACCGGAACCAACATCTCTGGTTTGGGCCCCAATCAACCCTCATTAATTCCTAACTACCCACCCCAAAGAAATAAATACATTTGAAAAAATTAAATGCAATGTTATGGTTTCACTACTCACCCTCACCGACCACTCTGCAGATCATCCATTGATCCTCACACACTCTCCAAGTTTCCCCTTCAACCTCTCCTCAGCCATTTTTCTCTCTAGAGCTCTTTCTCTCTTCTATCACTATTCACAAATGACCTACTTTTCCCCCTCACCCTACTTATAGCCCCCATTCCTTCCAAAATTTTCCCTATCCCCCAGCCACTATCCCATTTTTCTCAAGATTTTTTATCATGCCTGTATATTCCTACAATAGTCATCCCTTTGTACAGCCAAAATGCGTAAAAATTCAAAAACAAATCTAAAAATTCAAAAATCATCCAAAAACATCAATAAACCCAGCCACCAGCCTCCCACCTCACCCACTCACTTCGCATCATTCACTATTTCTCTCTTCACTACAATTCCACATGTTCCATCCCTACTCCCCCTCCCCATCACCTAGCACTTCCCTCATCCTTCTACACATCACCCAGACACAGTGATTGCAATAACATATTTCACTAAATCAGTTTCACGACCAACTCTCCTCATTCATCATTCTATTCATAGCTTTTTCTAGTGAATATCTAATTTCAAAAACAATCCAACCCTAGCCTGTTAGGGTGTATCCTCCCTGCATTGGCTTGTCAAATCCTCCATCACATAAACATGCTCACTGCAAGAACTTTGGATTGAATGATTGCTTGATCATGCAGCCTTTTTGTTGATTTTATGTTTTTGTTTTGATCGAAACCTACTCATTACTACCCTGGTCTTCTACATCTTGGTGTGTTGTGACTGGTTAATATTGATACATGTGTCTTTTGCAGTATGATCTATTTTTTGGTAAATTTATCACATTTTTTTTTATCACACCATTTGGATAATTACTGACTTCCTAGGGGAAAGTTCTAGTACATCTCCATCAAGTCCTTCCAAAGATTTGGAGGTACTCGGTCTCCTTTTGACCATCATCACATTGGTGCCCTCCTCTCAGCATGATCTCCATCTATACTCCTAAATTTTCCTCATCTGTCTAACACATCCAGCCTATGCAAAGGAACCATGTCATCTGTATTTTCTAACATCTCATGCATACCTCCTCTTGTAATATCAAACTAGGGTGTTCTCTCTAATATTAACACAAACGGATCCCCATGTCACGTTAACTGCATTTTCAATCATCATTCCATTTACATTCATGCTTGCATCTTGCATTATGGAAGGCTTATATTTATTCACTTCTCTCCCCTTCTCCCTTCCCCCTCTGTCTTGTTGTGTCCATTTTTTCAATAAAATCCCACAATGCTTCCCTTGTTGTGTTCTTTTCTCGAGGGGCACAACCTCAAACTGTCGTTGCTTCGGCATGACTCCTAGAAACCTGACTTCTTCTGGGGCAACCTATTTTCTTGTCTTTGTCGCAATGCCACTTGTGGTCCCATGTCAAAGAGGGTAAAAATGTAGACATCCAAAAATACTAATTTAATTATTAATTACCTTATATTCATCTAAATATTTAAATTAATCAAATAAAAGGTTTCATCCTTAGTATTTACATACAATCTAAATACTATCCTAATGCATTTTATTTGAATACATTTCCTCACAATTCCCCTTTTAATAAATTTATATTTATTAAAATCCTCCATATTCCTAAATTCCCCTAAACCAAGATTAAATTCAAATCTAACTTGAATAATTAATCTAAGTCTAGCCTAAAGACCTATTAATCCAATCTAGAAGCCTAACCAAAGCCTACTCTACTCGTACCCTACCCTACCTATTCCTCTTAATAAACCTACTCTCCCACTTAGGCACACACTAATCACACTTAAGGTGTGATTCCTAACCTTTAGCAATAATGGAATTCTCACACATGTGTGAGAAACTCCTCCCAAGAGAGCCACCTAACTCTCTTAATTCCTCTTGCAACCTTGTCCACCACTCCTTTCTCCAAGGTTGCTAACACATGTGTGAAAAACCATGAGCCTCAGAAAGCATTTAATGCTAAAATTTACTCCTCTTCTTAGCCTATGTGTCTCCTATGTGGCTCTTATGTGGATTCCACATAGGTTCCACCTCATCCAAACATCTTACCTCCCTCCAAAACTCTATAAATACAGGCATTCTCCTCTTGTATATCATGTCTCATTTTGTGCATTGTTATTATGCTAGAATTGTCTTAGGATTTCATAGTTCCTTTCATGATTTTTATCATAGCTCTTTCTTAAGGTCATCTAGAAATCACATGTTAGGATAATATTAGTATTTAATCATAGTTTCTTATTGCATTTTCATATCAACCTCGTAGCATAATCGTCATCTTTGAGGAGGATTTGAGACTAGTTCTTCATACTAGCTCTTGAATCTCTTCTTCTCTACCAATCTTGCATTAACATTAACATTTGCATTTATTTAGGGATCATTTTCATCTATGTTTGAGAGAGCACATTTACATCCAATATAAATAAGAAAATCAAACAAGTATAACAGGGTGCAACACTTATTTTTAGCTTAATCCGATGTTATGAAGATTTCTTTGTTATTTTCATGCTTATACATGATTTGAATCTATTATATGTGCTACCCCGCTAACTTTGCATGTTTGATATTTCTCCCAATAGATTGAATATTTCCTCATACACAATATGATATTGATTTAATGGAGATTTGATTGATGTTGATGTTACCTCAATATGAATCCCTTAGGAAAAAATCATCTTGATTTTGATGCCCTACTGATGATTTTAAAAATTTAATATTTAATACTCCTGATTGAAAAACATGCTTTGATTAAGGTTATTTGGTATTTGGATGATGGATGCCCCCCTCAGGAAAGGGATAAAAATTGATGCTGGAAAAATTTGATGGAATCTCATGATTTGAAAATTTTAAAAAAATTTGGGTGAAGTTGTAATTTTGATGTGTTTCTTGATAATAAACAAATTGGAAAAATGCCTCAGGTACAATAAATTTGATGAGAAAGGTTAATGGGGAAAAAATATGGAAAAATAACCCCATAAAATACACTTGTATGGGTATATAAGGGTGAAAATTGGTTTTTACCCCTACCATTTGCTCATTCACTCTTATCCTTTTAACCTCTTAGAGCAGTTTTTACCCCTTCATTGCAATGATGGTTGTGTCGATTTGAGAGAAAAGGTTCAAGCGAGGTCACTGATTCCTGAGCCCAATAGACTATGGACCTCTAGTATGTTTTGATATCCACCCTCCGTTGTCAAATTTTGAATTTTTTGCATGTTTTTTTTTTATTTTAGGTGCAAGTTTGAGTAGATTTTGAAAATTTTCCCTAGTTTTAGCGTGTATGAAGATTATTTTAACACATCCACAGTGTGAAGTAGCGCATCATCAAGTGTAAAGTAGTGAATAGGATTATATTCCCTAGGTGTAGAATAGCATGTAGGATCAGCTAAAAGAGCGTGTACAACATACAATTACAAAATTGGGATTTTTATAGTGCTTACGCAAAGTTTTTCAGTGTGTATGATAATATTATAGTGCATACAATTCTAGTAGTGTGTAAGCCTGCATAGAATAGTGAGTACAACATAGAATTGTAGCTTGTAAGGATTTTGGCAAGTACATATTGATAAAGTAGTGCATATGCCTGATTTTTAATGTATTGCAATTTAGTCAACTTGATTGATGTAATGATGAACTTTTCTTGTGATTGCAAGGATAAATGTATGATGCTTCTTAATAATGTGGTGAAAATGTCATGTTTTTTATGTCAGCTAGATCATGTTGTGATTTTTTGTAAATGTCAATCTTGATAGCCTGATAAGATAGATTGATTTTCCCTTCTCAAGATCTAGAGTTAAGAAAAGGTGATGCGCTCACCGAGATCCTAAAAATCTTGTATGAGCCAGTAGATAGTAGGATTACTTGATGTGATTGACTTTAGATGATGAAATTGATGATGATTAATAATTAATGTACACTTTGATTTCTAAAATAGGTTTTTATCCCGAAACTATAGGTTAGAGGCCCTTATCCTTGGCCATTTGATTTGATTCCAGATTTATCAGGTCATGATTGTTGAGTGATAGCTCAATGTGGGTTACGATTTCTTTTGGAGATGCCCAAGTTCTATGTGAACAAGGGATTATTGATAGTTGTGACCAAGCATTAGCACTAGTACCATGATACCTTTCATTTAATGATGGGTGAGATGACCATCACCCTGAAGAATGTCTACAAGATATTACGTATCCTAGTGATGGAGGATCTTATTTATTATGATCAGGTATGTGATGGAGAGGCTTGTCGTAGGATATTTTTAGATCCCACTATAGGTGATGATAGCATTCCTTGGGTATGTTTAGTGTCATATGATCATCTTCCTATAGTACTTGTCAAATTGATTAGAGTATTTCTACTTGTGGACCGACATGGTCATGGTTTTGTGATAGGCTGGGTCAGATTATAGAGGATATGATTGCTCAGCCACACATATTTTCTTGGTTTTCTTGCATATTAGCATAGTTATATCATGATCTGCATCATGTGGTGTATAGACATAGTGTTATGTTATCTGTTAGTGTAGCGTTATTGCATATTTGGACTTGGGAGCACCTCCCTACCAGTAGACCCATTGCGGCGAGAGCCCAAACTCTTAATTGGTCATTCGTATTTATATATATGGGAGTGATTGTCCAGCTCCATCTAGGCAAGTTAGATTACTAGGATAGGATGCTAGATGACATGGACCAGGTATGTTGGCATCCTTATCTAGGTTATGGGGCCTAGATGGAGGATGATCAGGAGGTTATTTCTATGCCTCAATGGTTGATCAGATGCACACCTATGATATTAGAGAAATTTTTTTTGTATGAGAGTGATGAGACAATTTGGTAGGACACATGGTATGTCACTGGAATTATCTCTTTATGCCCGAGTGCAATCAGAGAGATCATTATGGGGTCCTTAGGTGGAGTTCAGAGTTGTGCATGATGTGGTTTTTGGTATGTAGCTTGCACCATGGGATTATAGAGAGGGTATTGTTGATGCAGGTGTGACATCTGAGTGTGTTCAGTGGTTTCAATAGTATCCCTTTCCTAGATTTATTGATCCAACAGAGTTGATTCCTGATATTATAGAGAGAGATCCTGAGGATGGAGATGATGTTGGTGATGGGGATGGTCATGGTGATGGGAGAGGATGGAGATGAAGGAGGAGATCTCAGGTCATAGGGTGGAGATCTAGAGGGAGGATCATTTGAGGGAGAGGGGGAGTTTTTATCCATCCTCTGGAGGTAGAGGTAGAGTTTGGGGTGGTGGAGGAAGGGATAGAGGGAGAGATGGTGGTAGGGATGGTGGAGATGATGTATAGGGTATGGGGAGATTTAGGATGAGATGAGGAGGTGTAGTGGTGCCACCGAGACCAATTCCTACAATAGGTTGGGGTCGACATGGTCCTCGAGTGGGTAGACATGGAGTTAATCTTGGTACCCCTATTGCTCCAGCGGCTCTAGCAGGTCCAACAGCTCCAACAACACCTAGCCATGAAATATAGGTTTTATAGGCTAGCATATTGGCTATGTAGAGTCAGTTGGCACATGTTTCTAGCATGATCCAGAGTTTAGTGGCTGCAATATCACATATTCAGTAGGGACAGAGTTCGTAGTCACAACAAGGTTAGAGCTCCCATGCTGCTACACAGATGGCCCCTCCTTCTAGCTCTTAGATTTTGACATAGATAATGCACCTTACCTGTCAGAAAGATATAGTCGGGACTAGTTAGACAGAGGCCACACATATGGATGATCGACAAGATCCACCAACAGATACTGGTGAGGATACAAGGAAACTCCATGCCCCAAGTTGATATATATTATTGATTCTAGCTTTGATTTATCTTGATGTATCTCTATAAAACATTTTATGCATGTTCTCTGATTGTGGATTTTGATGGACATTTGTTGGATATTTGAGATCTCTTGATAGATGTGGTCATTTGATTTTGTTTGATATACATTTGATAGATTATCTTTCCTTTGATGGCATGATATATTGGATTTTATGATTTGTGAGATGATGTATATATGAATGTAGTTCTGGATGATGTGATCAATATGCTTTTCTGATTTATGTCTTTATGCACATGTATGGATACATTTTATTTTGATGTATATATGTATGGATGCACATAGATGTTTAAATACGATGCCATCTTATATGCAATTTTTCTTATGATATGATTAATGATTAATGATCCTAGATGCTCCAGGATGTAATGATATGTGTGTTGGAATAATAGAATGGTGTGTACTAAGAGGGGAGGGTTGAATCAGTACCCTTCAACCTTTTTATCACTTAACTTTAATCCTTTAGTAATCAATTCTTTGTATTACCGACCATTGGTACTTTTCTATCTATATGCATGTAATATCAATTCATAAACGTAATTGCATGTAAACATTCATAGAAACATTCATGAAATGTAATGACACATGACACAAGAGTTGGTAACGCAGAAAACCCCTGTTAGAAGGTAAAAACTATGGTGGGGATGAAACCCACAAAGCTTCACTATCTACAGAATGGAAGGTGTCAGTTAAGGCTACAAATTTGATCACTTCTAATGATCTTACCCTGTTAGGAGTAACATGTTTAGACTGGTTAATGTGTATTTTGTTAAGATATTTAGCAACACTATTTAGTGTGCACTCGGTTAAGAGATTTACAAAAGGATTGTTAAATCCACCTTCTTAAAGGATTTCTTATATTTGCTGCACTTGTTAGAATATATTCAAAAATATTTGTTGACCTGAGTATATGCAATCTTGAATTGCTGAGTACAGATCCTTTAAGTTTACAATATCAAGTATCACCTATAGTGATTGATTAATACCTATGTTCTGCTTAGTAGCCTTGAATCTTGTTCTTTATAACTGATTTCATCTTTTGTTGTCCTTCTACATGAAACTTTGTATGTGATCCTTAGATATGATCTTTGGCTAAAATCATCATCACATCATCTTGTTCTGATTGATTACACATCTATTTATACAAATGAATTGACCTAAATAAGTTTCACGCTTAACTATGAAAACTCTATGATTTAAGGTTTACAACTTGACCTTGATCTCCTAGTTTGCATGTTTTCAATCAGTTAGATTGATTAAAAAAATACAATTGCTTTACTTGTCCCTCAAGAAATGGATTTAAATATAATCTTTAAGGCTAATTATAAAACTTAAGTGTTTTATTTGACGTGTAACTCAGATCCACATTTCTCAAAATTAAAGTTGTCTCTCGGTAGAATGGTGCTCGGGTTGCTTTGTAGTCTGACTGTCGATGTTCACTGTGAACTTGTCTGTCAGGTTCCTCTGTGAACTTGTCTGTCAGTTTACACTGTTGACTGCTCTATCAGGTTACTCTATAGTTTGTGTTGTCAGTTTACATTGTAACCTGTTATGTCAGTAAAAACTAGTTTTGGTGACTTTTGTAAACTATTGTATCAGGTTGCACTATAATCTTATCTTTCAGTGATCATGTTACCGATGGTTTAAAAAATATTTCCTTTGTATACTAATGGAAAAATATGATCATCAATCTCCCCCTTTGACATTAGTATCAAAAAACTGATATGTGTAAAACTAAAATGTTTAGTATATACACATGTGTTTACCTTGTCAATATGACTCCCCCTATGTCCATGCATCGGTATAGTATATGTACATGTATATATACTTGTCTTTATACATATATTTATTCTTTTCACCTTATCTCATTTTCCCTTTTATCATATCAATTTCCCCTTTTTTTAATAGTAATGGCAAAGGTGTTATACTTACAATTTGTCAAAAATGTGGGAATGGGATTTTTGAATGTCTTCCATTTGATTCTCCCATTATTATTTTAGGTGCTCAAGGGTCATGATTTCCAAGGTGATTCATGCATTCATATCATATATGCTTTCTATTATAGACATTTCTTGGGTGGAAATCAATTGTCTTGCCAAAGTCATATGTTGTTGTAGTAATGTAAGATTCGGTAGGCGTAGAGCTTGGAGCTCTGTTACCTCATCTCTGAATTTTTATTTTGCCTCTAAAATCTCATGTCTCAACCTTTTAGCTTCCATAATCTTGTCATAATTCAACTTTAATGCATTTTCATTAGTTTTAAGACCTTGTGCACTAGCATTTAGATCTGCATCTATCTTTGAAATCTTTTCACTACTCTCCTTAGTGAATTTCTCTATAGTGCATAAATTATGAGCTATGGTTATAACTTCTGAAATAATGGGTTCCAATGTGTTGACCAGTTCAAATAGTTTTACCTTTTCTCTGCCACTTCTTGCCTTATTTTCTCTATTAATTTGTATTGTTACTTTTTCTCTGCATGTTCTTCTATTGCCTTCTTTGCATCTAAATTTTGTGATGTGATGGCTTCGGTAAGATTTCTAATTAATCAAGTATAGGAGCATTTTTATCAATGTTGCTATCCGGTATAATCTACAATAGTATATCCTTTGTAGTTTCTATTACATGTGTGACCTTGGTCTCCTTTTTTAGCTTATCTTGTATAGCTTTCCTTTTAAAAAGTTCAGCATACTTTGTAAGTGACTCTGGATCCAATGTCCTAGGATCACAGTCTGGTATTTCAATGATCTCATCCAAGGTGAATGGATTTTTATTCTTCTTCTTCTTTTTCTTTGTAATTGTGGTGGAGGCAGATGTATGTAGTACCATAGAAAGACCCTTTTCTTGGTCTGATGTACTTGGTGAAGGATTTGGTGGTGTTGTGCCTTTTACCTGTTGCTCAATATTTACATGTTGGTTGGTACTAGACGTCTCCACATCAACCTTAGCTTTATCTATAGCTTCTCCTTCGATATCCTTTGGAGTGGCATCACCTTTTTCTTCAATTGCATCTTTCTTCTCTCCATCTGTTACTTTATGTTCATCATTTTTGATTTTATGCTCCTCTTCACCCTTATCCTCGGGTATGCTTGCATCATGGTCTAGTGACTTCTCCTTTTCTGAGATGATATTGATAGCTTGTATCAATAATGGCATTTTTCCTGGTATATTAACCTATGCATCATCTATTTTTGTGTCTTGTTCCTTGGTTTGTTTAGTGGCAATAGTGACAACTTCATATGTCCTTACCTCATCGGCAGGATCACTTCCAGTGATATCTATTATTATCACATCTTGGTTTTTGACATTTGTTGTGTCCTTTAATGACTACAAAATATGAGGTATGTCATCCATTGTTTCTATGTTTAATTCAACTCGATTTCCATCTTTAGTGTCATTTATAAAGATGTGTTCAGGGCTCGGTGTAGCCTCTTCCTCTTCATTGTGAGGCTTTTCGGTGAGTGCTAATACTTTCTCAAGACTTGTATCCTCTTTAGGTACATTGAGTATTTTTCTCCAAGCATCATCACTTTCTTTGTCAAGTTCTATTAAGCTTCCCTTTAGTACTTTGTAGGCTCTTAATTTTGCTGAGAACTTCTTTGAATGCATCTTCATCATTTCATCAATTTCTTCCATCTTTGACTTGGGTGGCATAATTGACACTAGGGATCTTTCCCTTATTTGTCTTTTAGAATTCAGTGTAAAAGTCCACCTTGTTGATAACATGTCTAGAAGTTCTTGTGGCATCATCTTATCAAACTGTATAGGTATATATTTGAATATACACATTGTCTTGATGATGGCTTCTTCTATTTATTTTTTCATCCTTGGGTTTTAGAGTTAGCCATTGTCTAATCTTAGGATCAGATATTCTACCTAACTTGATGATTGATGTGACAATCTCATCAATTATGGTAGGAAGTTTGTTCTTTTTAGGTTGTTCATCTTGTTCAGTGTCTTCCTTATCTTCCTTTCTTTAGATTAATATCCTTCTCCTCTTTGGGTTGGAATTTTTCCCAATTTGAGGCTTTCTTTTATAAGTCCTCACTTTTCCTTTCTTAACCAGTGATGAGTCTACTTTTGTAGTTTGACTCCTTGTTCTTGATGCATCAGTTGTCCTTGGTTTCTTTGGGAGTGGTGCATCAGACTCTATTGATTTGGAATTACTCACATGTTCACCTTCACCGACAGGTGACTGTCCCTTAGTGGCTTCTTGTTGTTCTATTTCTTCTTCATTAACCAACAACTTCTTCTCAAGTGTCTTTACCATTTTGGTCTTCTTTATGTCAATCTTCTTTACTACTAGGCCTATTTTTATTTTGGCCTTAGCTTCTTCATAGGTTTCAAATCTTGCTAATGATTTGTCCAGTAGTTCATTCAATAATGCTTCAACAGCATTTGTGGCCTGATCTATGTTTATCTCATAGTCAAGCGGTGCTAACCATGCTATCCTTGATACAGCTAGTTTGGTGAAAGTTGTATTGGTGTCCACCATGAAAAAATTATCATCTTTATATTGATCCACCAGTTATTCTGGTATCCTCATCTTTTTTTGCATTCTGTCCTTGAATCTGGTGAAATATTCATCCATGATTGATGTAAATTTGTCCCCTAGTGACTTAATAAATTAACTAATTTGTATTGTCCTGGTCAGGTAGTGTCCTAATTGACATTACTGACAGATGGGAATAAGTCTTGAAAGTGGAAGAATATACACATGATGACTGAACCTAACTTACATGAATTATATTTTGTTGATCTAATGGTCCTCATGTTCTCCTCTAGTTGCTTCAGTAGAAGCTTAGATAAGTCTAACTGTAATCCCTTCTTCACAATCTTGTGAGCAGTTTCAACTGCTCCGCATGCAATGTTGTTTAATCTTCTAGCTTGGAATACCTTGTATCCCAGCACACATGCACCAAATTTTAGTTCTCGATCGGTGATGGAGTTTACATTCAATCCTCTTCCATCCCATACTGCACCTATCATCTTTTTTATGTCAGGGTGAGGAGGATGTTTGAGTGCCTTGGCCTTCTCATTTATTGGATTACCAGTCATTACATGTATTACATCCCTAATTATCAGTTTTGGCTCATCCAGCCACATCTTTCAGTCATGTGCCTTGCTTAGTACTATCCTGATCCACTCGGTTTTAAACTCCTTCAGGAACATTATGGAATTTTTCATCCCTTTCACCTCAATGTGTTTATGTTCATCTTTGATGTTTCCATCTTTGCAAAGCTTATTGTAAGCTTCCTCAACTTCCAGATCTCTAATTTTTGTAACTTTGTAGTGTATATAAGCTCGGACATCCTTGACTATAAAAACCCTAGGTGGTATGCTTGAGAACACTGCAGCATCATTGGGCTGTGAAGAAACATCTGGACAGAATTTGTACTTAGGCTCTTCACATGTAGAGTTCTTCATCAAATTAACTTTCTTTTCCTTTGCATCCTTGATCTTGGAGACGCGAGATGTGGTTGTCATTGCTTCTAGAAATTAGGGCTTTTCCCGTAAAAAAAATGTGAACTCGGTGAGTCTTAGATACTCATTTGATATGTTGTAGATGTTGTGAATCTATCTACATGTCATGAATATGCTTATGAGTCACTCTACAATCTAGTCATTGTTCTTTTCTTTATTTCACTCCGCTCTTCACTCTTAATCGTATGGTGAATGAATTAGCTATTATGTCACCTTTTTATAGATAATGCCCTAAGTGGTGCAATAAATTCTTTACCCACTTCTCAATGTTCAAAGATAGAGTCTCTCAAGGAACATACCAAATTCTTCCTCAGTGAGAGTGCGATGCTCGGGGTAAGTGTCAACTCAATTGACCTTTCACATGTTTATCGATGGTGCTCGATATTGGGTGAAGACTGATTGTCTTTTACATGATTACCGACGATGCTCAGTTTATATCAACAACTTAGCTTTTATATGTATACTGAAAATTGTCAGTATGTATTGACCGACATGATTGTATTCACAAATTCATAACAAGTAATACCATAGTGTATCTTTATTCATGCTAGTTTGGCATTTTATTAATGTATAATGGAACTGATGTAAAATATAACTTGGTATAGTGTAGTTCCATACTTACTTGTTCTTCTTAGGTGGGGGTGGTGTTATCACCAGATCCATTGGATAAGGTGTCACCAATTGTATTTCTTGGTCTAGCATCATCTGTGTTTGTAGATTTCCTCCACATTTTGTTTCTCATCTTCCTGATGTCTTCAATGGTATTGTCATTGGAGAAAGTGCTTGTCTTTGTCACTCGGTCTCTGTAGCCCTTACTTAGATGACCAACCTTATGACAGTGTAAGCATGTCATTCTGGGGTTAGTCCAGCTTCTAGACCTTCTCATCCATTTTCTCATGCAGTTTGTAGTGATGTGTCCATATCTACCATATGTTGTACAATTTTTCCTTGTGTTGTAATCCCAAACATATGAGTTACCGAATCTTTTTGATTGATAAGCATTTTATTGTTCTCTAGGCTTCCATGCTTGCTTTTTTCTTCTTCCTATATTCAAGAGATGTGTGCCCATGCATTTTGCAAGTAGGACAATCATTTTCAATGTAGGTTTCCTTTTTTGGTTGTTTCACCTTAGATTTGCATTCATGTGCTTTGTGTCCTTTGTTGTTACATTTATAACAATTTACTATGAATGTAGATGTGGATTTAGGAATACCTTTAGCTTTGCTCCTACAAACATTTGAAGTGTGGCCTAGTTTTCCACAGTGATTGCATGACTGCTTCCTTGGTCTTGGATTTGTGTAGACATCTTTTGGATCAGCTGGGTATGATGATTCTCCATGCTCGGTATACCCTAAATTGGTATTATTTCTAAGTCTTCTTTGACCATTCAAAAAATCATCCATTCTTTTTGTGTTTTCTTCAGCTTTCTTGATCATATCATTGTGTTGTTGTTGAATCCTTACTTCATGCTTTAGTTTTTCATTTTCTTCTCTTAGCTCACCAATAGCTTCCAATTTTCCATTGAGTTCTATGTTCAATCAATTTTCCTCTTGACTCATAAGAACTATCTGATTGGTGACCTCATGATGATGTTCAGTAAGTCTTTGTATTTTTTATTCTCTCTCTTGTATTTTTTTAGTGATCTTCCTCTTATCATCAATAGGTAGTGTTCTTTCCCTTTCAACTTGTCTAGCATTATTCATAACCTCAATCATCCTTACCATCTGTGTTTCTTGACCGATTTGCAGTGATTTCACTTGTCCAGCTAGATGTTGATTGATTTCATTTAGACTTGTAATGCTTACTTATGATGTGTCTGATGTATTATTAGATGTAGATCCTGATGACTCAAATAAATCAGGTATCTCTTCTTCATGATAGTATGTTTCATTACAGCGAGATGACATAACCTTTATTTCATCTAGTAGCTCTCTCATCTTGATTATAGCTTCTTTGTATTGCTCATAGAATATCTATATTTGCAACTTTTGATTCTCAATATTCTTGTCTAGCTTATACCTTTCCATTGTATGATCTTTTTGTTGACGGGGTTTTGCTGACCGGGTCTGCCAACAGTCATAAGTTGTCACCGGGTTCTGGAGAAACCGGCCAACTCCGCCTGTAAAGGTAGTCCGGCAGAAATAAATCCTCCGGGCCTTCAAGAACCTAGGTGTCGGGTCACGACGGTGCGGGGCTCGGTTGGGAGAGGTGACTATTTTCGAGGGGGATAGCTGGTTACTTCAACTCATTTCTCTCAGAGATTCAATTTAGTGAGGGTTTTCCCAGAGTATTCCACACTTCGCAAATAAAACAAAAAAAGATCCTGTAGGGTTAGAGACATTTATCTAACTATAGTCATGCTGAAAAGTCCAGAACATCAACAATACTCTGAAAGACTACTAAATACCGAAGAAATACACAACCATCAGTTAGCATTTCATCAGTAACGGGAATAAAGAGGTCGTTAGTCTACTTTAACACATTCAGAGCAAAGGACATACAGAACGTTAAAACATGAAATACCATTAACTCAGAAGCAGAGATGATAACAACAGCATTGCCATGAATCCTTCCTTCTTCATTAGTGTTCAATCCAGCAAGCACTGGTGCGTGATACAATAGTGGCTCCAAGGGAGCATCTAACTACTAAGAACAGAATAAAAGAGCATTGAGCTCTGCAACTCAACAAGCTAAAAAAGAATTCCTTTTGCTATTTCTTATGGACAACAAAATCATCAATTTTGCCGACACTTGGAAATGGGTCGATTTGCCTATTTATACAACTCTTTAACCCTAACCCTAACTTACTGCATTTGAATAAAATAAAATATTTGGGGGCCGGTACTACCTGCGCCACCCTACAAAAGACCTGGAGATGGAATAGGTCTGCCAGGTCAGAGGAAGAAGATAAGAATATACATCGAAAGAATCAGCCTCGAGAAGAGAGTCGGAGAGAAGAAAGAAGAAAGTAGGTCCCTCTGGAATCGAGGCTACATGCCTCATAAATGGGAAATGCAGCGCCCTGTCTCCAATGTGCCAGGTGTACCTTTGAACAGCGCCTCGAGAATACCATTGTCAGAAATCAACTATCGAGCTAATGCCTCTTAATATATCCAACTACCTTCTGACAGTCTTAATTAACCGCCTCTGAAAGTGACCGGTTGGTCTCGGGGACCGAGACGCAGATCACTTTAAAGAATACAAAATTGTGGATCCGGGACTCCGGGATCCGGGAACTTACGTCCCCGAAAGAATAAAGAATACCGAATGCTCAAACTTCCCCGGTTCCTGGGGAACGCTCAAGGCTGTTTATTATCACCAAAGGCCTGAAGGAGGCGGAAAATGCCGTCTTCATCAATCTTCTTTAGACTGGCCCTTCTGAATCTGGCCATCTCAACTTGTTCCCCCAGTTCCGTAACATCACTTTTAAACTCATCCGCCATCTTTGCGGTGTCATGGCCTCTGAGCACCACCTTGGTCAACTTAACCATTTTGGCCCCATCAATTCCTTCCAGAGATTGATACCGGGAGTTTATTATTTCATCAAAACCTCCCAAAACTGACTCCTCAGGAGTATAAGTATCTGCGCTGAATGGATCTATCCCGGAAGCCTTTATTANAAAAGATTTACATAAGTTAAAAGAATACTTTACTTTGTTTACCTTTTCTTGTAAGGACTCTACCAGTTGCTTGGTTACCTCCAATGTGAGGTCCAGTCTGGAGTGCTGAGTCCTTACGAAATCAAATGGTTCCTCACCCAGAATTATGGATTCAGAAATTATATCTTCTCCCAGAGTGAGGAGCTCTTCAAGCTCTGCCTTCCATGCCTGGTAATTCTCAGCATCACTCTCCCACTGTTCAATTAGTGCTTCTACCTGGCGAATAACATGTCGGGCTGTGTATAGATCCGGGAGAGTGGATACTAGGAAACGCCAGATGTTTCCTATCTGCAGATTGGCCCATTCATCAGCTGCTTGGGCCTTCTTCTTCATTACTCACAGGGAGTCTATGTCGCTCTGTGGTAATTCTTCTGAGGTGGAGGCCTGTGGAGGGACAGCGCTGATGGGTCTGGCCAGCTCGTAAAACAACCCAAGAAGGTTGGCATTCTTCTCCTTTTTCGCTTTGAGACTCTGGGCCTCTTTCTCGTATCGGGCCTCCACTGCCCTTGCTTCTTCTTTTAGTAGGTCTACTTCACCCTACTTTCCTCTTTTACCCAAGTGTACCTCTGCGATGTTGTAATCCGCGGGGTCTGCAGTCACTTCATCGGCATCTGGGGGAGGTGTTGCCACTACCGCAACTATTTCTCTGCCCGGCCCAATTCGCAATGTGTGAACTGTCTGGGCCTTCTTTGTCTTCGGCGGGGCCTGAGCCAAGGCCATCATTTCGGCCAGATAGATAGGGGTTGTTGGAGTGGATGGGGCTTTTCTTTTCTTGCTCTCCACCAGCCACGGAGGTGGGAGAGGTGGCCTTCCTACCAGAGTCTATTCTTCTGATGTTCTCCCAGCGTCCGGTGGTGGTTGCTCCTTTTCAACATGCACCTCCTCTGCCTTTCCTGCCGGCACTTCCTCTATTTCCTTTTCTGCCAGCTCTTCTTCTTTGGTGATATCCTCAATCTCTATGTCCTCGGCCTAGTCTATGATGTCGATCGGTGAATCTGGACCCTGGTCGGCTTCTTCAAGGATTACCTCTTCAAGTTGTTCTCCTCCCTCATCTGTTTCTACCCCTGGCTGGGTTTCTTCTGTCATTGGTATCTCTTTGGGCAGTATGGGAGGTATCTGGCCAAGATTCAAGGTTTGGGCCGCTGTTATTACGTGCCCGAAGGTTGCCCCCAGGAGTGGCCCCTGGAACACGGCGGCTGGGGTTACGGTTGTTCCTGAAAATCTGGGTCCGGGTTCCCCAGCGGATGCCTTTTGTTCAGTTTGTTGTTGGTCCACTCCCGGACCTTGTACTACTTGAGCCCCAGAGATAATCTCTGGTCTTTGCTCCTCTGTTTGCTGCTCTTCTTGTTCTGCAGCCTCTTCTTCTAGGTCCCGGAGGTCTACAGCCTCTTGTTCTTTCTCCGGGACTTCCGTCCCTGCTTGTGCGTCGCCTCCTTGAAAATTTCTGAATTCATCGGTTGCAAATATATCAAACTCTTCTTCTGGAGGGGGACTGGCTGGGTCTTCTGTTTGTTCCGCCTCTTTCTCCAGTTCCGGGGAGCTGGAAGAGAGAATCTCCACTTCTTTGGGGAGGGATGCCCTTGGCGCTGGTTCCGCCATTGGCTGTTGGATGTGCTTTCTTTTCATCCGAGTGATTAGAGGTGGCCTCGCATCTGCCATCGTTGCTTCCTCCGTGGGATCCACCCCCATCGCCATCATCATTAAGGCAGTCAGTGATGGGGAGGAAGGAGGACGAATTGGCTCAGACATGAGTGAGGGAGTCGCCAGCTTCGTCAATAGTTGCTCCTTCATTTGTTGGGAGGCCGCCATGGATTGCTGAAGCTGCTCTTGTATGGGAGTCTGTTGCACGGAGGGGGTCAAGGCTACCCCCTTTCCTTTGGCTGCGCCCTGTGCAGAAGTCCCGGCTGGTGAAGATGTCCCGGCCCCCGGAGTCGATCTTAACACCGGGGGTGAAGTTACTCTTTGTGTTGGTCGGGGACCAAGGCGCGCACTCCCGGGGCACACCTGCTTGAAATATGTATGACTTCGCTCGAAAATTGCCCGAGTGAAGTCCTCGATTGTGTGATCTTCTTGGG
This sequence comes from Thuja plicata, assembly GCA_018584345.1. NCBI lineage: Eukaryota > Viridiplantae > Streptophyta > Pinopsida > Cupressales > Cupressaceae > Thuja > Thuja plicata. Next base: position 450,160 of record MU225529.1, read on the forward strand.
TGGCCCAGTTTATTACGGGCAGTGCCAATTTATCAATCCCCTTTTCTTTATACTGGGGATCTGTGGTGGGGGCGTCATCTGAAAAGCCCTCCGAGAATCTCTGGAGCTTTAGCTCCTGCATCATTCCAGCTGTCATCCTATCATAATTCCGGCTGCGCACATCCATATCATCCTGGTGATCTACCCAGAAGTCTTCTATGTGTGCTTGGTGGGGCTCCGAGGCTCGAGGTAGTGCTATCGCAATTCGGCCATGCGGATCAAAGTTCTTCCGCGCCAGATAAAATTCCTGCAAGTTGCAACTTTTAAGCTCGTTGTCTGCCTCCTTTGCGGCAGCCAGACTGTAGGTGTAGTTCCCACAAGAGATCGGGAATGAAACATTGGTGACCTTCTTGAGGCCTAAGAAGGTATGCAGCTCCGTCATTTATCTGCAATACTCCAGCAGCACGATCTTGTCCCCGCAATGCCTGGGCAACAAGTAGGGTTTCCCGGAGAAGCCGGTGACCCTAATGTAGGTATGTTGCTGGAACTGAATGTAGTAGTGCCCATTACTACTAACCAATTTCATCACCTTAATAGATAGGCGGTATCCGGCATCTCGGGTGGGCGTCAGCAGATGATGGTAAATGAAACAATCGTTTACCCGACAGTAACTGGGGAAGCTGGCCTCCCATTGAATCTGTGGAAAATGGTCCCACGGTACTTTTTGTCCTGGACCAAATCCAAGGACGCCGTCTGTGAGTAGGCCATTGGAGCGGGGCCTCTGATGAACCAAGGCCCAGAAAACATAAGAAGTCATGTAGAACTTCTTATCCTTGTTCAGCTGCCGGAACTGGGAATCGACATGGTTGGAAATAATAGTAGCCCAGT
>MU225529.1:451148-466806 GCA_018584345.1 Thuja plicata
TCAATCTTCATTCTTTTGGGGTCCCTCTTCGGGACTTTGAGCCAGTTGGTGTTTATGTACAACCGAGAGGCCTCCTCCAGCTTGGTGAATTGTTTCAAGGAATCTGACCTTGTAACCACTGTAGCTTAATCAAATTGCGGGATGCCCAGGATAATTTGGAAAGTGGCTGGGTCCAGGGACACCAGTGGAGTGGGGAATCCCGATGGTTCTACTGGTGCTAACATGACGGCCCAGACGACGGAGTTATAGTGGACCGCCAGAGTAAGCACAAGCTCCGGAGACTGCACGGACTATGGGAAGCAAGCTGCCCTAAGAATACCGGAACCTCCAATGTTAATAGCAAGTGCATCTCCAGCCTGTTGTTGTATATGCATCATTTTTACTAGAGCCTGCATTTCTGCCCAAGTCCCGATGCTGGCGTCGGTCGTCATCTTTATCTTGGACTCAATCTTCGAGCCCATAATCTCCTCACCCTACATATACTTCATGGTGAGGGGGAGCTTTGCCAGGGCCTTCTCTATCTTAGACTTTGCCGCTGCCCTGGTCTCGGTTGTGGATGGCAACTCCGGACTTTCGGGAGGAGATGATGCGGATGCTTCAGACATGGTTGTAAAGTGAAGTCTGGACCTGCGAGACAAAGCGACCGTCAGAACATATTTATCAAAATAAAACCAGAAACTCCAGGGTCCGGAGATCTTACCACTGCGTCGTTTGCTTTTCCAAAAAAGTTAGTTTTTGCATAAGTACCCGAAAAGCAAAACATAAACTTGGCATTCTCATTATATCTCCGGGTCTGGGAAAATTTGTCACGCTTGACGAAGACATGAGAGGGATGACGGAAAGGGACCCAAAACCCAGAGAAGTAACCGTTAGTAAAGGAGAATGTGGGAGTAGGTCCACGTGGACGCCATGTGCGCTAGCATTAAATAGATGGGATGGCACTGGCTGCGGAGCCAACTGTTTGAATGCACGAATTAGGAAAGCCACTTGGCCGGAAGTAATTGCGCACATGGGAAATAAATAAGGCTCTGACAGCCTTGATGGAGGAGAGAGAAAACTACCTGTTTGAAACCAGCCACAAGTCGAGCTTCAAACAAGTGGTTTTCTGCCTCGAAGCAAGCTTGAAGCGAAAAAACCAGCAGCAAGGGTGACTCGACCAGCTCGTTGAGCCACCCGGAAGGATATACATAGAGTTGAGGGGTATATACATGGGAAGGGAGGATATATACAAGGGTCACCTATAGAAATATACACATATATACATGAATATACATCAATGTACACGCAGGTGACTCCCGCGACAAAAACTAGACAAAGCCGAAACCAAAATACACAGCTATTTACAGCATATACATGATATCTACAAAATATTTACAGACTATTTACAGGTATTTACAGATTACTCACAAAATATTTACATCTGCACAGAAGGTGGACAACCTTTCGACAGAGCCAACCCACCAACGGGCGACGGACCAGAGGCAAGAAAAGAACAGACGGCAGAAACAAAACGAAACGAAACAAAAACAAACGAAAAACAAACCAGGCGAAAACAACAAAAACTAGAAAACGAACACAAGACAGAGAGAAGGGAAGCAAAGGCACCAACCTGAAAACATAGAAGGTGGAGGAAGGGATTACCGAGTGAAGTCTGCAACACTTGAATCGTTAGTTCGCCAAGATCACCACCACGGAGCACTCGCGTACGTCAGAGAGCACAGAAGGGGTTTAAGCCTTGATTACTGCAAATTCTCTGCAAACTCTGTTAATCATTCTGAAAATGCTATATTTCACTCTAAGTGCTCAAAGGTTTTAATCGCGGTAAATGTGAAAATGATAGGTAAGCTTTATTTATACCCAAGGTAAAAACAATCCTCCTCCTTCCGGGTTTTAGGTTAGACAAAACACCCGGACTCCGGGCCTGGGGATTCCTTGCGATGATGTTCCTAAGACTTAGGAACATCATTGCAAACAATCCCGGAGTTCAGAATCAAACTTCCCACCAAAAGACAACCTCTGGGATCCAGGATTCCGGAGGGGAAAAATGACACACTCCGGGGAAGAAAACCCCGGAGAAAGAAAAGCAAAGAAAAGAAAGACAAGGCAGAGCCGCAACAAAAAAGGCAAAGCAAAGAAAGAGAAAAAAAAAGGGGGGGACCCAAAATTTTGCACACAAAATGTAGGGACGGGGATGCAGGGCATAACACTTTTCTCTCAAGTGATTTAAACTTTTCCAAATAAGAGCTCCAGCTCTGATACTAATTGTTGGAATAATGGAATGGTGTGTACTGAGAGGGGAGGGGTGAATCAGTACCCTTCAAACTTTTTATCACTTAACTTTAGTCCTTTAGCAATCAATTCTTTGTATTACCGAACATTGGTGCTTTTCTATCTATATGCATTTAATATCAATTCATAAACTTAATTTCATGTAAACATTCATGAAATGTAATGACACATGACACAAGAATTGGTAACGCAGAAAACCCATGTTAGAAGTGTAAGAAATAAAATATATAACAGTATAAGTATAAGAGGAAGAAATGAGAGTGGGAGATGAAATAATGTATGTAATGTATTTAAAGGTTCTAGGGGAAGATAATATTATTCTCCTAGCCTTAAATTCCACAAAGGAAAGATCCACTTTGATCAACCATAAGAAAATGGTCAATGCACAAATGCATCAATCAATCAGAAATAAGAAGAAGGAAGAAAACCTTACATTCCTGGTGTGAGATGAAGAGTATGTAATAGATTTGAATTGATTAAAAACTTAATTAAAATGAATTAAAGACAAGTAATAACCTCAAAATATAGCAGATTTGGAAATTGCAGTTTTCTGGTGTCTGTACTAAGTTTTGGGAAATTATGCAATTGCGTCTAAAATAGAAACACAAAGACGGAGAAAACATAGAAATATTTTTATTTTCTGAGAAATTTTGACCTTGACCCAAATGCGGGGGCACAACTGTACCCCAAAATGTTGACCTTGACCTGCACTTCTCTGATGGAAATTTTTCTCATGAATCCCAAAAGTTGGCCGAAAAGGGTATCTGAATCTGCTCTATGATTCATTTTCCTATACCTATACCTACAAGAAAAATGGTTTTGTTTTTTGAGGGGAGGGTTTTTCCTTGGTCAAACCCCTATTTTGGAAATAACCTTAAAATATAATTGCAATTGCAAAGATAAACAAAGTAAATAAACAAATTCACTTTGCTTGTATAGATACCCTTGTGGAGGATTCGAATCCTTGGATCCACAAGTATGGATTCTCCAAATGAATGTAGAATGTAGAATGTAGGATGTAGAATTTCTCAAATAAATTTTTTTTATATATTCAACATCAATCTTGAATGGATCTTGGAATAGGAAGAAGCTTGCATGGATGTGGATGGATAAATCTTCAACAAGAGGGCTCCATAGAGCTTGAATCCTTCAATGGCTACCAATGGATCTCCTTGATGAATGGAATGCTTGAATTCTTGAATTTATATGGTCACTTTTGTATGGAGGATATTGATTCATTTTTGCATGTTATGCTTCAAGTCTTTTCCTTTCAAATCTTGTCTTAGAGCTTATGATTCTTCTTAAGTCTTAGAGAAAATCAGAGGAGAAGGCTTCCTTATATACAAATCTAGGGCACAATCTTCTAGAAATGCCTACATAGGATAACTAAATTCAAATTAGACCTATACCCATATAAGAGGACCTATATTAAATATAATTTAAAGATTTGTTACTTTGAAGTCTGAAACAGCCGACCCAAAAATGGGAATTAAATCTTTCCAAAGCCCGACATCTAGAAACCTTGGAAACTTGAAATTTGGACCCTGGATCAGGGTTGAGGTCAAATCTGAACTAGGTCAGGGTTGAGGTCAACCTTGACCTAGGTTAGGTTAGAGGTCAACCTTGACCCTGAGGTCAAGAACCTCAAATTTACAGAGTAGGATGCCAGAAATAGGCCGGAGAGAAGTGGGAAATAGGGCAGAACATGGGGAAAATAAAATCCAATTCAAAGACCCATTCAAGGCATTTGACATGACCCCAAACCACTTAATCGGAGGGCTAAACCAGTCCAAAATTGAAGTGCTTCCATTTTTTGATGATACATTTAGCCCCCAATTTAGCAAGAGTATGGACTCAATGCAAACTCTTGGTAAAGGAAATCATAAAGAAAAGATAATCTTATTGAAATCAAAGGGACAAAATAATCCTCAATCCCCCAGGGACTCAAGTCATTTTCAACCCCAAGATTACAATAAGAGAGACATCACCAGTCAAATAAAAAAAGAGAGAGAGTGTGTGGTTAACTCGCCTGATGAGAACCTATGTCCCATTGTGAATCACACAAGGAAAATAGTGCAACTGGAAAGATGGAGTTGAACTGCCTAGTGAATGTGGCTACTCACTAATCAACCCATCAAGGATTTACCCTTAGGAATATTCTATTACAAAAGATAAAATTCAAAACATAGAGAGATCCGGTCTTAAGGACACCTTCCGACCTTAAGGGATCAAAAACATTGTAAATTGAAACTAGAGGGATCAAGAGATCCTATAAGGTAAAAATCCATGCTTTAAGGATTAGTCTCTAATCCATAAAGGGTAAAAAAAAATTTTAAGTTTTGAACATATTTTGAAAGTTTGTGTGTGCAAAAAGTGAGTAGAGCGTATGCCCCCATGTTAATGTCATTGCTAACACTTTAACAAGAGAAATAGCTTTAACAGAAACATAAACAGCTCCATTGATTACATGTCCAATATGAGATGCCCCCAAGAGAAGAAAAATCAAAGGAAATACCACATAAACATAAAAAGAACACAGAAGGGATCTACCTACCATCAGTTCAGTTTGATCATAAGATAATATGTATATATATATGACATTATTGCAAATGAATTGACATCATTCTCCAAAGAAAGTAGAACTATAATCACAATGGAGGAAAGAAAATGCAAGAGTTACGAAGAAGAGTCTTTTCGGACCACAATATGGAGACCAAAAAGAATCAATGCTACCATGTCGCAAATCCAAGCGGACTACACAAGGAAAGCATTTATGAACAATAGCATAGGTACAACATAACTTGAAAACCACATATAGAAGAATAGAGATAAATATAGAGGAATAGTGAAACGGGTTGGATTCCTTTATCACCTTGCACCAACAAAGTAATAAGGATCATATAAAATAATCAAACAAATATTTAGAAAACACATTACGAGAGAAGCACAATCCAATAGGTAAACACATAAAAGGCTACCATGGAAAACAAGTCAATCAAGCGCATCACCTACTCTCCCATCTTGGTCTATATCATTTAGGGAAGGTGGGAAACTTGCAAGAGGGACTATATCCAACACAGTAGGAATAATAGCCATTTCCAAACAAGGATCCTCTTGAGAATTGCAATGTTCGATACTAGGTGTATTTATCAATTGGGTGAAAAGTATATGAGGTAAATCAATATCAAGATCAATAGTCTCATATTCATCATTGGCATCAATAGGATCATCAAGAGTATCTTCTTCATCAAGATTAATCAAAATAGAATCTAAGATGTGAATAGAATTATCTTAAAACCATTATTAACATTAAATTCTTCCAACACATCAGGCATAGGCTGGTCAAAATAAGGTAAATAATTTTGAAGAGCATAGGCACGAGCCCTAGCGTGAGCCTGATGCTTCTTACAATGTTCATTGGCAGATTTGTTACGTTTTGTCTTGTTTGAAACATGTTGATAACTAGAAGGAACAACAACTGGTTCCTTCATAGGTTTTATAGGAGGATTAATAGGACTCTCAGTAGGCTAAAAAGAAACACTAGGAGTTTTATTAATAGAACAAGAAGCAATGGATAAAGGAGGCATGGAAGGCATAGGAAAAATTCCATGGTTAAGATCTATCTGAGGCGTGCTTAACTCAATAATCTTGTGATGTTTATAGGCTTGATATGAGCGAAAAATATTATCAAGTCAAGAAGAACATGAATTAGGTAACGAAGGCCAAAAGAAGTCAAGTGTAGCACAATCCATAGGCCTAGAAGGTTGATATAAACTATGATTGATCATTTTCACTTCTTCATCTTGAATGAACTTAATACACTTATGGATAGGAGAAGCAAAGGAATGCATGGCAGTCAACAGAGGCAAACCAAGCTTAACTTGAAACTAATCAGAAGTAGGAACAACAATGAAGGTAGTGTCCACAACTTTACCACAAAGTTCAACAGGTAAGTTAATAGAACCAAATGATGGATAGAGAAAACCATTACAAGTTTGGATCCACACATCAGATGTATCATAATAATCACATTGTAAGTTCTTCATTAAAAAAATTTCTTCAGTAATGACATTAAATAAGGAAGTAGGATCAACAAGACAAGCACACATACGTATCTTATCAATCCTAGCATAAATGTAGAGGGGACCATCAGGAGCCTTAATAGTCTTAGAATCATCAAAGGTGATCGAGAGTTCCCTAGTTATTTTATCCTTAGGTTGTTTTGAAGGTTTTGGTTAAGGTTTTGGTTTAGGCTTAGGTTGAGGTGGAACTTGAAGCTAAGATTGAGATGGAGGAACTTGAATAGGAGGTTGAGATTGAGGATGGGGTGGAGATACAGGTTGAGATAAAACAACATGCTCCATATGGTTAACAATATGATTGAGATCATCCATCTTTGATTCATAAACAATATCCACTGAAGATGGCTGAACAATGGTATTAGTATCATGTGTAGGAAAAGGATTCATATAGATTTGAAGGTTTTGATTAGAAGGAGACACAGATTTTTTCCCACTACCATCAAAATTATCAACAGATAAAGCATTAGAATCAATTAAGTCTTGAACCTTATGCTTTAGAGAATAACACTTCTCAGTATCATGGCCATTTTGATGATGGTATTGACAAAAGGCTTTAGGATCAAAGGATTTTGATTCCATCATAGTAGGAAGAAGAGGTCAAATAGGAGGCAAAGTAATCATATTAGCAGTCAACAATTTACTCATAATATAATGTAAATATTAAGAAAGAGGAGTAAACGTACGAGTCAAACAAAAAGTAGTGGATGCAGAAGTGGCATTGTTGGATGCAACAACAACTTGATCAGCAACTGCATTTTCTTTCTTATTTATCTTGACATAGTTGTTAGGTTTCTGAAATGTGTTGGGATTAGGAGAAACATCACTCTTATCAAGTGGAATAGGAGCCATTGGAGTGTTGTTCTCAAATTGACTCACTTGTAATTGATAATGATGAAGTGTTGCACAAAGTTGTTGAAAAGAGGTAAATTCAGTAAGTAGAATTTTATCTCTAATATCCTTTTGAAAATTTGAAATAAACATATGTTGAATATCAATATCAGGAACATGATAAGAAATTTGAGCATACAAATGCTTAAATCTACCAATAAATTCATTCAATTTTTCTTTAGTATTTTGTTTACAATGCATTAAATCAGTTAAGGACACTTGCGGATCAATTTTATTTTGGAACTGTTGGATAAAGGTATTAGCAAGTTTTGGAAAAGAATCAATAGAATAAGGAGGCAAGGAACAATACCATTGCAAGGCCTTATCACAAAAAATTCTACCAAACAACTTGGCTAAAATCCTATGGTCATGAGCATAGTCACTACAAATTATTTGAAATGTTTTAACATGAGTGACAAGATCTCCCTTACCATTGTAATTCTCAAGATGAGGCATATCGGCTTGCTGAGGGATAAGAGTATGAATAATATCTAGGGATAAAGGGCTACCCATATCACATGTATAAATACTAAAATTGGATTGAGTTAAGGACACAAGTTGTTGTTGTAAAGAGGACACAGTTTGAGCCATACTAATGATTGTGGAATCATTAGAAGAAATAAGAGGCATAGAAACATTAGAAACACTAGGAAAAGTGTAGGAAGTGACAGGAATGGAAGACACAATTGGTGGAACTCTTGGAACCATAATTGGAAGAGGGTTGGAATAGGTAAACGGAACACTATGGTAAGAAGGTTGTGGGGTAGATAAAGACACGGGTGGAACACTCACAGGAAGAGATGGAAGTGAAATATTTGAAGCTAGAGGATTGGAAAATGTAAGAGATGTAGTCATGAAAGGAGGAGTGTAAGTAGGATTTCTAGGTAGAGGAACGGAAGAAGGTTCCACACTAGTGACAGGAGGAGTAAATCCTAAATCTTGAGCTTCTTGAGCTAAAGGTTTAACAAATAAATGCACAATATGAGTGATACTACACAAGAGATTAACACCTTGATCACTATCACGAAGGAATTTCTTAAGAGCCTCTATATCTTGAATAGAATCTTGAATATGGTTTTCTTGAATAACCCAATTTCCCATTTTATCAAGTTCAGTTGACAGATTTTGGACTTGTTCAGGAGGAACTCTTCTACATCATCCTCATTATGAGATGAGTGAGAAGAGTTATGCTACATAGAAGGATTGGAATCATGGGTGATTAAATTATAATTTGGGATCCTAAGGAAAGGAGAGGAAGACTCAGGATCAAAGGAACCCATAAGTCTACAACTTCTTCTAACTAGGATATTATAAGTCCGACTAGAGGTAGTAAAGCTCATACACCAATGTAATGCAAATGAACTAAACTAGGAAAATGTAAATGCAAGAACATAAAAGAAGGCTAATATAATATACAGGCAAGATCTAACATGAAATGTAAATCTAACACCACAAAAGAAAGAGTTGTCATAAGCAAGCTCACCAAAATGTAAAGGATAAAATATATATGTGTATAAGTGTAAGAGGAAGAAATGAGAGTGGGAGATGAAATAATGTATGTAATGTGTATGTAATGTATTTAAAGGTTTTTGGAGAAGATAATATTATTCTCCTAGCCCTAAATTTCACAAAGGAAAGATCCACTTTGATCAACCATAAGAAAATGGTCAATGCACAAATGCATCAATCAATCGAAAAATAAGAAGAAGGAAGAAAACCTTACATTCCTGGTGTGAGATGAAGAGTATATAATAGATTTGAATTGATTAAAATATTAATTGAAATGAATTGAAGAGAAGTACTAACATCAAAATATAGCAGATCTAGAAATTTTTGTTCTTTGGTGTCTGTACTGAGTTTCGGGAAGTTTTGCAACCGGATCTAGAACAGAAACAAAGAGACGGAGAAAACCCAGAAACCTTTTTCTTTTTTGAGAAAGGTCAACCTTGACCCAAATGCGGGGGCACAATTGTACCCCAAAATGTCAACCTTGACCTGCACTGCTATGATAGAAATTCTATTCACGAATCCTGAAAGTTGGTTGAAAAGGGTATCTAAATATGCTATGTAATTCGTTATCCTATACCTATACCTAAAAGAAAAATGGTTTTGTTTTTTAGGGGGAGGGGTTTTCCTTGGTCAAACCCCTATTTTGGAATTAACCTTAAAATATAATTGTAATTATAGAGATAAACAAAGTAAATAAATTAATTAACCGGTCTTTAGATATTCAACACCAATCTTTAATGGATCTTGGAATAGGAAGAAGCTTGCATGGATGTGGATGGAGAAATCTTCAACAAGAGGGCTTCATAAAGCTTGAATCCTTCAATGGCTACCAATGGATCTCCTAGATGAATGGAATGCTTGAATTCTTGAATGTAGATGGTCACTTGTGTATGGAGGATATTACTTCTTTTTTGTGTCTTATGCTTCAAGTCTTTTCCTTTCAAATCTTGTCTTAGAGCTTATGATTCTTCTTAAGTCTTAGTGAAAATGAGAGAAGAAGGATTCCTTATATACAAATCTAGGGCACAATCTTCTAGAGAGGCCTACATAGGATAATTAAATTCCAATTAGACCTATACCCCTAGAAGTGGACCTGTAGTAAATATAATCTCAAGAGTCGTTACTTTGAAGTCCGAAACAGTTGACTCGGAAGCGGGAATTAAATCTTTCCAAAGCCCGACATCCGGAAACCTTGGAAACTTGAAATTTGGACCCTAGGTCAGGGTCAAGGTTGAATTTGACCTAGGTTAGGGCTGAGGTCAACCTTGACCTAGGTCAGGGTCGATTTTGACCTTGACCCAGAAGGTCAACCTTAACCCTGAGGTCAAGAACCTCAAATTTGCAGAGCAGGATGCCAGAAACAGGTCGGAGAGAAGTGGGAAATAGGGTAGAACAAGGGGAAAAGATAGATCCAAGTCAAAGACCCATTCAAGGTGTTTGACATGACCCCAAACCACTTACTTGGAGGTCTAAACCAATCTAAAATGGAAGTGCTTCCATTTTCTGACGATACAAGAAGGTAAAAACTGTGGTGGGGATGAAACCCACAAAGCTTCACTATCTGCAGAATGGAAGGTGTCAGTTAAGGCTATAAATTTGATCACTTATGATGATCTTACCCTGTTAGGAGTGACATATTTAGACTGGTTAAGGTCTACTCTATTAATATATTTAGCAACACTGTTTAGTGTGCACTCGGTTAAGAGATTTACAAAAGGATTGTTAAATCCACCTTTTTAAAGGATTTCTTCTATTTGCTACACTTGTTAGAATGTAGTCAAAAATAGTTGTTGACCTGAGTATATGCAATCTTGAATTTATGAGTATAGATCCTTTAAGTTTACAATATGAAGTATCACCTATAGTGATTTATTAATACCTTTGTTCTTCTCGGTAGCCTTGAATCTTGTTCTTTATAACTGATTTCATCTTTTGTTTTCCTTCTACATGAAACTTTGTATATGATCCTTAGATATGCTCTTCGGCTACAATCATCATCACATCATCTTTTTTTGATTGATTACACATCTATTTATATAAATGAATTAACCTAAATAAGTTTCACGCTTAACTATGAAAACTCTATGATCAAAGGTTTACAACTTGACCTTGATCTCCTAGTTTGCATGTTTTCAATCAGTAAGACTGATTAAAAAAATTACAATTGCTTTACTTGTCCCTCAATAAATGGATTTAAAGATAATATTTAAGGCTAATTATAAAACTTAAGTATTTTATCTGACATGTAACTTAGATCCACATTTCTCAGAATTAAAGTTGTCTCTCGGTAGACTGGTGCTCGGGTTGCTTTGTAGTCTGACTGTCGATGTTCACTGTGAACTTGTCTGTTGGGTTCCTCTGTGAACTTGTTTGTTGGTTTACACTATTGATTGCTCTGTTGGGTTACTCTGCAGGTTGTGTTGTCGGTTTACATTGTAACCTGTTCTGTCAGTAAAAACTAGTTTCGATGACTTTTGTAAACTGTTGTGTCAGGTTGCACTATAATCTTGTCTTTCGGTGATCATGTTACTGACGGTTCAAAATTGTTTCCTTTGTATACTAATGGAAAAATATGATCATCAATGTGTAATGCCATGATGTAATGATTAATGAGTAATGATAGATGTTAGATATATTTATTCTTTGATGCAATATAAATACTTATGTAATGATGGTATGATTGATGGTGATCTAATGAAATTAATGCAATGTAATATAAATGATAAAATGATATAATTCACTTAAGAAATCTAATGATGTTTAATGATATGTATAATGAGATGTTTCTAAATGAACCTTATGATGAATTATATGAATGATGATTTGATATTTAATGAATGAAATGCTTAATGGTGATACTAGTAATGCAATGGTTAATGCAAACGATGATAATAAAATGAGATATGTCAAATGAACCTAAATGAATCATGATGAAGAAATCTACATGACTAAATAATGATCAATGATAATTATTTATCCATGAACCCTAATAACTAAATGAAATGCAAAGAACTAAGTGGAAATGGATTATTTCAAAGTCCAACATATTCAATCTTTAGAAGAATAAAATTGTTGATACACACTTGATGAAACCTCCCTCTTTTGATTTTTTTCTCACCCCCTTGGAAAAATCTATATAATGCAAGATTAACTTAAAATCAATGCAACATAAAACTAAGATTGTCACTTATCACTAGATGCATTTATGTTTTCTATTTTCATCATTGATATTTTTGGAACATGAAAAGGTACAACCTTCACTAGTGATACATTCAAACATAATTTTATGAATACCTTTTTCCTCATATTTTAATTATGAAATTGATATAACCCTCACTGGTTAGATCAAACCATGGGAGTATGAATACCGATTTCGTCAGATTCAATGTTGCAAGTGGATTTTGGAATTAACATGTGATTAATCCAAATGTCCAAGGTATCATTTTGTGTAAACAAACAAACATATGATCCTTGTTAATATATAAATGTCCTTGATGATCATGTCATTAGACTAACTTGCATACGACTAGAAATCTACCTCACAAGTAGAAATCAAGAAAAGATCATGTCTCCATCATTGCTTATCTAACCCAAATACATCATTGATTTGCTAAAAAGACATGATACAAAAATCAATAAACCTCTTTGAACTAAATTTTCTATTTGTTTTGTTGATTCATTTTCTCAGAAAAAGTTCCATCCATTTTTATCATTGTTCAAATTGTTTGATTTTGATGTTCCAGCTTAGATTTTGATGTGCTTAGCTTTTTGGATCTTGATATGAGTCATGTGTGTAGATTTTGGAAATATGATATTTGGATCAATTAAAAAGGGTCAAAGGTTATGATTATTGATTTTCGATGAAATGTATCAAAGTCTTACTTGTGTCTGTTTGTCTAAGGAGCTCCTTGAATTTTGAAAGGTGCCCCCAAGTAGATTTGACAATGATAATGGACCAAGGCCACTTTCAAAATTGGGACGAAAAGATTTTATGTACAAATTGAGGTTTGAAACTTTATTATGGCTATGTATAAATGACAGAATACAATGAGATATATACAAGGATGGGGAAATGTAAATGCAATGCAACTAGGCTTGAATTAGGGCAAGTAGTGCCTGTTTACTAGGTTTCCACCAGTTGAATTTATTGCACTTTTATTCTTTTTTCTTTTTTTTTGCTACCAAGATTCATATTGCTAGGTTTTCACCAAGGCACTTTTATCTTTTTCAATTATTTTTCTTTCTTGTTTCATGTTTTTTAATTTTTCTCATAATAAAATTTTTCTATGATGCTCTTTCATCTGATACTCTTTCCTCTTATACTCTTCCCATGGATACGCTTTCATCTGATTTAGGTATAGAACCTCTTTAAGTCTATGTTATTGATGAGTTCCTGAATATCCTCTCCTTCACAATCTGTTGATTTGTATGTTCCTATGCTATAGGATGATGTGATTACAAAGGGTCCTAGCCAATTTTCCTTGAATTTCCCCTTCTTCTCTCGATCTGATTAATTTATGGGATTTTCTCTTAGGACGAGGTCACCAACTTGAAATTATCAAGGTTTGATTTTTTTTGTTAGATTTCTGAGACATCCTCTTTTGGTAAACTTGGAGATGATCATAAGGTTGATGTTGATATTCCTCTAGTAACTCTAGCTTTTCCAATCAGGTCACTCTATATTCCTTATATGTTAGTATACCATGTAATGGGACTCCTAAGGATGGAATTTCCATTTCTAATGGTAAAACTACCTCAGCTCCATATACTAATGAAAATGGTGTTGCTCCAGTTGGTTTTCTTATGCTTGTTCTATAGGCCCATAATGTTAGATTTAACTATATGTGTCAATCTTTGCCAAAATCATAACCTACTTTCTTGAGTATTTTAAGGATGTTTTATTGGGAGCCTCAGCTTGACCATTTACTTGAGGGTAATATATTGATGAAAAGTGTTGAATGATATTGAATTTTTCACACAACTCCTCAACATCCTTATTTTTAAACACTTTTCCATTATCTCTTATTATGGCATGTGTATACCATATCTACAAATTATATGATTGAGGATAAACATGAATACTTGTGTTCCTATAGTAATTGATAGGGGCACAACTTCCACCCACTTTGCAAAGTACTCACTTGTAGTTATGATATACTTATGACTATTAGAATAAGGGGGATATATCATCCTGATCAAATCAAACCCTCATTGATATAAGGGCCAAGATTTAGTAAATGGATGCAATTCCTAGGCTGGTACATGTATCAAGTTTCCATGGTATTGGCACTTTTTGACAAATCTTAACAAATTGGCATGCATCATTTTCCATGGTTGGTCAATAATACCCCATCCTAAGAAGATTCTTTTCTAAGGTAAACTCACTTGAGTGTGACCCATAGATACCTTCGTGAATGTCATGTAAGGTATTTTTAGATTCCTCACTCTGTAGACATCTAAGTAACGTTCTATCAAGACCTTTGTCATACAATGTGTCAGTAATAAGAATGAAATGCAAGGCTTGGCGTATAAGGTTTCTTTTATCATTTTGGGTTTGCTCCAAGAGTAAGGTGTTATATTTGAGATAGGTATAAATAAGACCATACCAAGTATATTCATGTCCTACAAGTAAGCAAATGATTTTTGAATTGAGATGGTCGTATGCGGGTTTTACCAATTCCTCCACCAAGAACTCATATCTACCATCTTGAATATGTACTTTCAAAAGTGATTCTAGTGTCACCATGGCATCAACTACTTTATTCTCTACTCTGGGTATTTGCTTGAATGTGATCATAACAAAATACTTTTTGAAACCATCAATCTTCCTCTTGTATGGCATGATCTTTTCATCTTTAGTTTGGTATTCATCATTAATTTGAATAATGACTAATTGGGAGTCTCTATAAATCTTTTGATGACATTAAGTTTTTCCATTAGTATACTTAAAGGGAAAAACATGATGAAGGTCGTCGGTATAAGCATAATTGACAGACAGCAAGCATACCCGACAGGACAAAATGTCTAACGTGAAAATACTAAGTATAGAAATTACTGATGACAAGCATAACTGACGATACAGTTTTGAGAACATCGCCAACGGAGAAGAAAAGGCATACCCGATGAATAGTTCAAGTAAGGAACACTGATAAAGAAGAAAACTGATAGACTGACAGAGCAGCCTGACCATCAAAACTGACAGTTAGTTAAAGAACCCGCAAAAAGTGGATCTTATTTTACACGTCAGATAAAGCAACATAATTCTATTTATAGAGTTTTTATTTTTTTTAAATCTTAACTTAAGGGTCAAGCAAGAATATTGTAAATGTTTTAAAGCATCCTAAAGGATCTAAAATATATCTAACTAAAGATCAAGGTCAAGTTGTAAACCTTGGATCTAGAGTTAATTTGAAAAGCGTGAATCAAGAATAGAGCTAGAAACTAGTATAAATAGATGTTCCACCATTTGTAATAAGAAGAGACTTGTAATCATTTAAAGAATGATAGTAGCTATGGAGAGCATCTAAGCAGAAGAAGAGAATTCATGCAAAGTTTAGAAATAGATCACAGTAGTTATCAAGAACACAAGAAAGCTACTGACGAGCAGAGACAAGGTATTACTCAATCACTCAAGGTGATTACATACATACATTGTAAGCTATACAAGATATTTTATCAGAAATTAGAGATTGCATTCACTATCAGATCAATATTTATATTTTAGTTGCATTCTAACAAGTGCATCACAACAGAAATCCTTTTATAGAAGGTGGACTTAACAGTTCTTTGATAAATCTCTTAACAGAGTGCACACCTAACGGTGTTGCTAAAGCTTCAAATGAAGTAGATCCTAACAGGTCTCCACTCTAATACTCTTAACAGGGTAGATC
>MU225529.1:484690-509395 GCA_018584345.1 Thuja plicata
CTTTTCAACACAAATAAAGGAGCCAATGAGAATTGAGAACACACTTGCACATGGATCACTCCAATTTTGCATCTCAACCTCTCATTTACCCTTTTAAATCTCATCCACTCATTTTGTCCCACCCTTTTGAGGACAACATTTAAATGGTCCCCTTATTTGAAACCTTTTGAGAGATAAAAATCAAACAAGGATTAACCCATGGTCAATTTACTCTACCCCCTACCCTTGAGATTTTACTATAAATATAGGCCATTTCCAAGCATAAGCATATCCTAGAAAATTTGAATGCAAAGCATCCTCATTATAGGCAATTTCATAGCATTTGGAGAAATAGTGAGAGCATTTTGTAGCAAATTGAGAGAGCATATCAATTCATGAGAGAATTTGAATTCATTTTGTATCATCTTTGAGAGAATTGAGAGCTAGAATAGGCATTTTATCATCAATTTCTCATTCTAGGAAGGTCACTAGTAGAGATTAAGGCTAAGAGCTCTGCTTGAAAAGCCGAGTTAGAGAGCCATGAGATGTTATGTATTTTAAATGCAATTCTTTAGATTAATTTGTTTATTTTTTTCCATACAATTGTGCTCAATTGTCCTAATTTCATGAAGGTGTATTAACTCACACACACTTACATTAAATTATTTCAATCCGGTAAATATTTTGTCTAGTATGAATAGATGCTCCTTTCTTGTATAAGATTTTGTAAGAATATCATCTGCATAGTCCTCCATAAATGTGTGCATCATGTCATGGAAGATGGTTGTCATTGCCCTTTGATAGGTTTCCCTAATATTTTTAAGACCAAATGACATCACATTCCAGCATAAAGTATGCCAGGGATAGGTAAAAGTCATCTTATCTTGATCTTCTAGAGTTATCTTTATCTTATTATAACCACTAAATCCATCTGTTAAAGATAACATAGAATGATCTTCTATGAGATCTACTATAGTATCAATGGTAGGAAGAGGAAAATCATCCTTGGGACATGCTTTGTTTAAATCCTGAAAGTCTGTGCAAATTCTTATGCTTTTGTCTATTTTGGAAACATGTACTATATTGGAAATCTAGGCTACATATGCAATAGGCTAAATAAATATTGTCTCCAAGAGTTTCTTCAACTTTTCTTTAACCAATAAGGCCACACATGGATTCATCTTTCTCATTTTTTTGTTTTATTGGTTTGACTTTGAGAGATATGTTAAGTTGGTGCATTATTAAATTTGGATCCTATCCCTACATATCAATATAGGACAATGCAAAATTCACTTGTCTTTCTTTGAAAAATTCAATGAATTGCTCGCTTTATTCTGTAGACAAAGATGTGGCTAGATGGATGATCTTTGGTTATGCTTTTGTTCTAATGTTTATCTTTTCTATTGGATCTATTAAGATATCTGATCTTTCTTCATGATGTTTAGGTAAAATATCAAATTTATCATCCTTAGGTGCCTCAATTGGGTTTTCACCTTTGGTCGATGCATCATTTATTTGTACTATTTTTGGATCTAGTATTGCCACATGGTGATTTTCACCACTACATCTTTCCTTTTTTCTTTTGTTTTTATTTTTTCTTTAATGACTGAGAAAACTGAACTTGATACTTCCCCCCATTGTTGCCTCCTAGTATGATTCATTGGTGGAGGAAGGTTCAACCACATTCAAGTATATAGATATGGAATTGTCATCTTGGAATTATGGTATGTCACTTATTTCGATTTGTTCTTAATCAATCAATTCAGGATGAATAGGGGGTAAAGGGTCAATTGGAAAATTTGGGTCGATGGGAGTTAGGTTCATGATTTCATTTGTAGATTCATACATTGTATCACGTAAATAAATAACATGTGTTTCCTCAAGATGGTCCATAGATCTAGGAACAAAATCTCCCCCACTAGATTCCTCTCAAGTTTCCTATAGGAAAAATTGTTGTCCATTAAACCTAGAGCTAGAATCTCCTAAGAACAAGGGTACATAAGACTCTCCTACCCATTCTTGGATTGTATTTGGGATTTCATTTGGTGTAGAAGTATATAATTAATAACATCCACCTCTTTATCTCTGATATGGCTTTCACTGGTAAGAAAAAGTCATCCTATCCCTGCAAATCTTGTGAATGTGGTGGCTATGCTTAATAAAATCTCTGTAATTATTTACCATCAACTACTATTAACATTTGTTGTCCTCAAGGAAAAATCATCTAACAATGGCGAGCAGGGGGAGAGCAGGAGTTTGGGAGGAGGTACAACTAGATCCATTTTGAATTCAGTCGAGGGTGGGAAACATGCTAATGGTGGAATTCCATCAATAAATGGCGCAGACAAGTTGAAGAAGGGTGGAGGAAGGTCAAGCGAGGGCTCCAAAAAGGATTCAAAAGAGGATAAGGAGCCAGATGATGTTCTTTCCCAAGGTGGTGGGCCTAAAAACTTTTTCCCTAATGGTAAGTCAAACTCTTCCATTTCTGCTAGAAAGTTTTCCTCTAGGCCATCACTTAAAGGAATTTGGTCGTCTCTTTTTGGGGTGAAAACTTCAGGGAAGTCATCCTTTCCAAGCATCAACTATCTTTTTTAACCCCATAAGGGGGTCTTTGGCATATTACTTCTAGACTCATTAGTGGATCATATTATTACATCAATGGCGTTAACCCTAGTGGGAAAATTTACTGGGTCAAGACCCAACATTGATGTGGTTAGAACCTATGCAATCAGGAAATGGTGCCTTAAAGGTCAAGTGGATATAGCAGCTATGCCTATGGGTTTTTTCTCCTTTGTTTTCTCTGACATGGAAGATCTGTCTAGAGTCCTTTGTGGAGGCCCATGGATGTTTGGCAAGTCATCCTTGGCTCTACAAAAGTGGGTGACCAATCTTGACCTGAATGAAAACCTCTTTGAAACTGCCCCTATTTAGGTTTGATTCCCAGGTCTTCCCTTAGAATACAGATATGATGATGTTTTTGTCAGTCTAGCAGGAGCATTTGGAGAGCTCTTGTCTATTGATCCCAAGATGATAGCGAAATCAAGGTTGGTTTATGCTAGATTTTGTGTTAATATCCACCAAAATGTGAACCTCCCTAAGGTGATCTCTATTATGTCTAAGCGGGGGAAATTATGTCTAGCCGGTGGAATATGAGTCTATCCCTTTTGCCTGCATTACATGAAAAAATGCAGGACACTGGGAAAAAAAATGCTCGATGAAACAACAAAAGGAAAAGGAAAAGGGAAAAAATAAAGACTCAAGAAAATAATGAAGGGAAAAAATTAGAAAGATAAAACCCTTCCAGAAGGAATATAAAGATAACGAAGAAAGGAATGATGAGGCAGAGGGGATTTTCTTGGAGGTCGACAACCCTAAAGATAAGGAGAACTTATTGGATGTGACTCAAATCCCTAGTAATATTTATGTGAATAGGATTTCGGATAGTCAGGGCTCTCAAGAATTAGAAATGGAGTCTCCACTGTCTAGGGTTGAGGAATCCCTTAAGGAGATGACAGGAAATGAAACCAACCAGTAGGGGTCAAACAAAGAGGAGGGCAACCTGAATAGATAAATGATCATTGATAGGGGAGATGATGACCCTCTATCACCATTAGCTAACTTATGGAAATAATAAAATCAAGAAAACATTTGGACAGAGATTAATGGAAAGAATAATCAAAGAAATTCCACAAAAAAGGCAATGTGTTGAATCAGGGACCTAACTTTCCTGGATCTGCCAAGAAAAATGATGGTCAAGCTCATGGAGGAGTCCAAGCAAGATGACAATAGAAGGTAGATGTGGGTACACCCAAAGAAGACCGAGGAATAAAATCAGAAAAAAAAGTTTGAGAACAAGAAGCAAAGCAGAACATTGCAGATGGTTGTCAGCTAACTATCCGAGAGGTTTACTCCCCATATCATAAATGAAGATTATATCCTGGAATATCAGAGGAATAAATAGTCCTCACAAATAGGATGCCTTAAGAAATATTTTTAGAGACTATAAGTCGGATATATTATTTATTCAAGAAACTAAAATGCTCTGAGAAAAAGTGAAAAAAATGCAACCCATCAAGAATGGGGGTAGTATAGGCAATGATTCAGATGGTGCTTCTGGAGTGGTTGTTATCTTCTAGAAAAAAAAGACTATCAATTTCTCTCTTTTACATGTTGAGAAGAATATTATTATGGTGAGAGTGACTCATATTAGAGATAACTTATCTTGGATACTTATTAACATCTATGCTCCAAATACTAAATTAGGCAGACGAAAATTTTGACAAAGCTTGAAAAGTATTCGCAAGAATTATCAGGAAAATAGATGGATGGTGATGGGATATTTTAATACTCCTCTCAAAGAGGGTGAGGAAATTGGAGGTATTCCTTCCCAGATGGATAGCGGGTTGAACCTTATGGATTACATTAATGATGAAGCTTTTATGGATGTGGAGCTGGAGGGAATCTCTTATACTTGGTCTAATAGGAGAACTAGCAAGGATCTTATTCAGGTGGAACTAGATAGAACCCTCATGACCCCAAACTGGATATCAAGGTACTCTTTCTCTCTTTCTTCAATTCTAAGAATAGGGTCTAACCATTTCCCCATCTCTTTTTTTGCTAATCCTTTGTGTGGCAAAAGAAACTTTCCCTTTCGGTTCAAAAAGATGTGGATGGCTCATCTTAATTTGAAAACTAGCATTGTTGAACGGAAGAATTACTCCCTGGATGGGGGAGCTATGTATAAAGCTACTAAAAAACTAAATACTATCAAAAGGAAATTCAAGAAATGGAATAAAGAGGTTTTCGGTGACATCTTTCTTTCCAAAAGCCAGATTCAGATTGAAATTAAGGAAATCCAAGACCAAATTCAAAATGAGGGCCTTTCCGAGGAACTCAAAAGTATTGAGAACAGTATGTTGGTGGATTATCACAATATAATATCTAAAGAGGAAACTTTCTGGAGGTAGAGGTCTAAAGCCCTCTAGCTTAGGGCAGGGGACATATCACCATATTTATCCACTTGACTACCATTAAGCATAAGGAAGCTAACCGAATTTCTTGTCTTCTATCCAATGGAAATAAGATGGTGAAAGAGGAAGACATTATAAAAAAAATACTCAGCTACTTTTGTACCCTTCTTGCTAAAGAGGGAAACTTGATCTCATCTGATCAAGATAAAATTTTATTTGCTATTCCTCCCTTTATTGATGTTCTAACTAATATCAGACTTCAAACCATCCCCTCTGAGAAGGAAATAAAGACTGTTGTATTTTCCTTTGAGGGAGAGAAGTCTCCCAGTCCTGATGGTTTTCCTATGGTTTTCTTTCAGCAGTATTGGGAGATTATGGGGAAAGAGGTGTGTACAATAGTCAAAGAGTTTTTTGGGACCAAAATCCTTCTCAGGGAACTTAATGCTACTTTTCTAGTGTTGATTCTTGTAACATATAAAATATAGAGGTCACGAAAATGTAAGATAGGAAATAGAGATGACGACCTAATGTTACATTTAAAATTGGAATGTTTATTGGAATGTATGGGATAAATTTAATGTGTTATAAGAAGGATGAAGAAGGTAAGATTGTCCCCTTAATCCCAAATTTCTTAAAGGGAAGATCCAAATTGATTAACCCTAAAGAAAGGATCAATGCATAAATGAATCAACCTATTAAGGATAGGGATAAAGAGAAGAACCATAATTCCCATTTTATAGAAGAGAGTGTGTGATAGATTTAGAAAGATTGATAACCTTATTTGAAATGGATAGGAGAAAAGTATTAACCTTGAAATATTGTAGATCTAAAAAATGTTGTTTTCGGGGGTCTACACTTAGTTTTTGGAAAATTTGAGACTCGATCTGGAATAGAAACACAGAGACAAACAAAACCCATAAATATTTTTCCCTTCTGACACAGTTCCAATTAGCACCTTCAAGTCAATGTCACCATTGACCCAGAATTTCCAATTCTGAACTAGGGCAGAATTGACCTAAAAATTCTCCGATAGGAAATCTATTTTTGGATCCTGAAAGTTTTCTGAAAAGTGTATCTGAATCTACACTCTGATCTGCTATTCTGAACCTGTACCTGCAAGAAAAATGGATTTGTTTTTTGGGGGGAGGGGTTTTCCTTAGTCAAACCCAAATTTAGGAATTAACCTTGAAATCAATAATTGAAATAAAGGAATGTTAGAACGTAGTAGAAGTAAATCTAATAATGAATCTATGATATTCAATAGATATGCAATTGTATTTCGAATTTAAACAAGCATGTAAATATGAAATATTAGAAACCATAAACCTCTGTGATTGTATGCTTGGAATCCACCTTGAAGAGATAATGAATGAGAGTTGAGGATACACAAAGGATCTTGAAGGAAGATCACACCACCATGATGGATAGATCTAGGGCTTGAATGATGAATCTTGAATATTTGAACAAAATCCCTTCAAAGGCTTGAATGCTTGAATCCTTGATCTTCAATGGAGAACTTTGAGAGGAATACTTGAACACTTTGAGAGCTTGAAAACATGTAGAACAATGGATGCTTGAACTTTTTTCTTGATGACTTCTTGCTTGATTTGATAATTCATGCTTAACCTTTCTTAGTGCTTCACATAGAGAGACTTAGAGAAAATGAGAGGAGAAAACTTCCTTATATATGAAATTAGGGCACAATCTTCTAGAGAGGCCTACATAGGAGAATTAAATTCCCAATAGACCTATACCCCTAGGAGAGGACCTATATTAAATATAATTTAAGAATCGTCACTTTGGAACCCAAAATAGTTGACCCAAAAGTAGGAAATGAATTTTTGATGACCTCTGGAAGCCGACAGACTTCCAGATTTGAAAGGGGGACCCAGGTCAGGTTGATGTAAACCTTGACCAAGGGAGTTAGGACCCCTGGAAAATGTGCCAGATGGGAGGGATGGTGCCCGGAGAGGCCCAATGAGGGTCCTAAACAGACACAGAGGTAGGAGAGGGTGCATAAATGAGGGGACAATATGATGGTGGTCACAAACACCCCCCAAGGAGGGCTAAACTTTATTAACATGGAAGTACTTCCATTTTAAGATGATAGATTAAGCCCCCACTTTAGCGAGAGTATGGAAATCGAACATACTCGTGGTAAAGTTAGAGGAAAGACTCTTGTGAATCACAATGAGGTAGAACATCACTAAATCAAGGACATGAGCCCCTAGACCAAGGATTCTAACTCAACATACATGCATAAAGATATGAAAGTAAAGAGCAATTAATCATAGAAAATATACATGACTACATAATCAAGACAAGAGAAATACTATAGATAAATAGCTTTATGATCTAATCCTACTAGCATGAAAGCGGAAGAG
Source organism: Thuja plicata (assembly GCA_018584345.1). NCBI lineage: Eukaryota > Viridiplantae > Streptophyta > Pinopsida > Cupressales > Cupressaceae > Thuja > Thuja plicata. The sequence goes on from MU225529.1 coordinate 492,024, forward strand.
AGAAAGAGAAAGTGATTACCTTGCCTAGTAAGATGCCCACCTTACCATGAATCACCAAGGAGGGAGAGCCCAAAAGGTTCACCCATAAATTATGCTTTGAAATTGTAATGCGTCTTCTGACAGCTTTTGAAATATCCATAGATCCACATTCTTGTATCACTATGAAATATAAAATGCATGTCTTTTTAGGATTTAGCAATTTATGTGTGTTACCTTCCAAGGATTTAGCATATTATAAAATTGAAAATGTGTATCTCTTCAGGATTTAGCAAATTATGTGTGTTACCTTCTGAGGATTTAGCAAAAATAAAAATAAAAATGTGTCTCTTCAGGATTTAGCAACTTATGTGTGCTACCTTTCAAGGATTTAGCATGTTGCAAAATTTAAACTAATGTAAAATATAGTATAAGGGATTCCCTATATATGCCCCCCTCCTTATCATGACTACCCACTAGGCAGGATAAGGAAGAGAAAGAGGATACCTACTTCACAAGGTAAGGAGATATCTAGTTTAACAACAATAGATACTATATCCTTAGCAAAGAGTATTGACCCTTACCTCTAAGAGCATAGATAATCATGAAATGGATATTTCACATATGGAAAAGGGATCCTCAAAGAGGAAGAGATATTATCAGCAAGACCCCACCATAGAGGAGTGCTTAGGATAAAATGTCATCTTCCAAAGAAAAGAGGGACCAAAGATGCAATCATCAAGCCCCCTGTGATGAAGAGGAAGAGGAATCTCTGAATGAAGGAGTCAAACTCTAACCCAAATCAAAGGCATGAGTTTATAAGGAACATAATTTGTAAAATAAAGAAGAGGTGATGACCTAGGACAATCACCTCTTATATAAGAGGGTATCCATAGCCAAAAGCATAAATATTTATAAGGAAACAATGTTGTATGATAAACAAAAGACACTAAGCTAAAGAAAGTATATCCTTAGATAGAGGAAGAAGTAAAATACCTTTCCCCCCAGGGATGAAAGCAAGGGATATATAAAATTATATGAAGAGCTATTGTAACAAAGATATATCTTTACAAAACAAATGCCCTAGAAAAGATATCATGAACGATTATGAATGAAGGAAGTATGTACTATAATATAAAATTATAAGAATAGAATATAGCGAGAATAACCAATTAAACTCAAAACAAAATACATACTAAGAGCATAATGTATCCTAGAAGACTGGAAGAAGATACCTCTTTCCCCCCAGTGAAGAGACAAAAGGGGAAAAATGATCTAATTTATAGAAGAACGAGGGGAATGCCCTATATCAAAATTATGAAGAAATTGTAATACTGCACAGGAATGAGATATAATTCCTAAAGCAACTCTTTCTCTAGCATATAGTTTGAAATGCACACAATCAGCAAGTAAATGTGTATTACTATAATGAAAAGGATATTTTTATTTAGAGAGAGCATTTTTTGGCATAGGTTTGAAGATTTATTTCTTAGAATTCATTAGCTGGACATACACTTTCTTAGCCACATCTTGAGGAGTATCAGGGTGATCTAAAGAAGGTGTTGGAAGAAGAACATGAAGAGGAGGACGGTAGTTAAGATCAGCCACCTTGAATTGAGAAGACAAGAAACCTATACCATGCAAATTTTGTTTAGGAGATGAATGAATTGGGTTTTTAATGTCTTGTTCATTGATACCAAGACCTAAACCCTTACAGCCTTGTTTATCCACCATAGTATATCTGGTAGTGTACATATCTTGCAAAGCATCTATAGGATGAGATTGATTATGGTGTTTATGAGAAAATGTTTTATATGGTGGAATGATAGGTTGAGAAAAGGTTTCTTTGTTTTTCCCTTTAATATCATCATGGATCGGATAAGAAGGGGAAGGTAAATGGAAGAATTCTTGAACATCGGCATCATGAACCTTAGCTTGAGCCTCATCATAAGTATGAGAGGAACTATGGATAGAAGATGGAGAAATAGAAATAGGAATATTTGGAATTGGATTAGGATTGATAGGATGAGGATTAGGAAGATTAGGAACTAGATTAGGAATGATAGGATTAGGATTAGGAAGATTAGTAAATGGGGTATCATTTACCCAATTCTTCACATATTCTAAAAGAGTAATAAGTCCACTACACAAATCCTTAATGAAAGTTTTGAAAGTAGGAAGACTAGTATTAGTTAATCTCAAAATAGCATAAGAAATTGAAACATGAAGATTAACAAACATGATGAAATGGATGATACTCTCATAAACATCATAAGTACTGTAAAGAGATGCTAAAAGAAGCATAATGAGAAAAATAGTCATACCCCAAAGCATCTTAAAGATCTTCATAGTGAATGAAATGTAAGAAATGTTTTTATATTTTTATGAGTATGTAGATTTTTTGTATTTTAAAATGCAAGATCATAAAAGAAAACGAATTTAATATGTAATATCTAGTCTCTAAGAAAAAGAGGCAAAGCATCTAACACCAAAAAGAAAGAGTTGTCTATCGTGGGTTCACCAAAATGTAACATCAAAAATAGAGGTCACCAAAATGTAAGATAGGAAATAGAGATGACGACCTAATGTTACATTTGAAATTGGAATGTTTATTGAAATGTATGGGATGTAATTTAATGTGAGTTATAAGAAGGATGAAGAAGGTAAGATTGTCCTCTTAATACCAAATTTCTTAAAGGGAAGATCCAAACTAATTAACCCTAAAGAAAGGATCAATGCATAAATGAATCAACCTATTAAGGATAGGGATAAATAGAAGAACCCTAATTACCATTTTATAGAAGAGAGTGTGTGATAGATTTAGAAAGATTGATAACCTTATTTGAAATGGATAGGAGAAAAGTACTTACCTTGAAATATTTTAGATCTGAAGAATGTTGTTTTGGGGGGTCTGCACTCAATTTCTGGAAAATCTGAGACCGGATCTGGAATAGAAACGCAGAGATGAACAAAACCCAAACAAAAAATTCCATTCTAACATAATTCTGATTTTCACCCTCGAGTCAATGTCACCATTGACCCAGAATTTCTGATTCTAAAATAGGGCAGAATCGACCTAAAAAGTCTCTAATTGGAAATATGTTTTTGGATCCCAAAATTTTTCTGAAAAGGGTATCTAAATCTACACTCTGATCTTTTGTTCTGAACCTGTACCTGCAAGAAAAATGGATTTGTTTGTTGGGGGGGAGGGGTTTGCCTTAGTCAAACCCCGATTTAGGAATTAACCTTGAAATAAATAATTGAAATAAAGGAATGATATCAAGTAGTAGAAGTAAATCTAATAATGAAGCTATGATATTCAATAGATATGCAATTATATTTTGAATGTAAACAAGTATGTAAATATGAAAGCTTCGACTCAATATTAGAAACCATAAACCTCCATGATTGTATGCTTGGAATCCACCTTGAAGAGAGAATGAATGAGAGTTGAGGATGCACAAAGGATCTTGAAGGAAGATCACACCACCATGATGGATATATCTAGGGCTTGAATGATAAATCTTGAATGTTTGAACCAAATCCCTTCAAAGGCTTGAATTCTTGAATCCTTGATCTTCAACGGAGAATTTTGAGAAGAAGACTTGAACACTTTGAGAGCTTGAAAACATGAAGAACAATGGATGCTTGAACTTTTTTCTTGATGAATTCTTGCGTGATTTGATAATTCATTCTTAACCTTGCTTAGTGCTTCACATAGAGAGACTTAGAGAAATGAGAGGAGAAAACTTCCTTATATATGAAACTAGGGCACAGTCTTCTAGAGAGGCCTACATAGGAGAATCAGATTCCAATTAGACCTATACCCCTAGGAGAGGACCTACATTAAATATAATTTAAGAATAGTCACTTCAGAACCCAAAACAGCCAACCCAGAAGCGGGAAATGAATTTTTGATGACCTCCAGCAGTCAACAGACTTCCAGATTTGAAAGGGGGACCTAGGTTAAGGTCAAGGTTGTCCTTGACCGAGGTCAAGGTCAAGGTCATCCTTGACATAGGTCAAGTTTGAGGTTGACCTTGACTCAGGGAGTCAAGACCCCTAGAAAATGTGCCAGATTGGAGGGATGGTGCCTGAAGAGGCCCAATCAAGGTCCTAAACAGACACAGAGGTAGGAGAGGGTGCAGAAATGAGGGGACAATATGATGGTGGTAAAAAAAACTCCATAAGGAGGGATAAACATTCTTAACATGGAAGTGCTTCCATTTTAAGATGATACAATTCCCAAGTTGCCTGAAGCTAATTTTGTTGATGCGTTTAGACCCATAAGTTTATGCAACTCCTTGTATAAGGTCATATATAAACTGTTAACTTCAAGTATTATGTCGATCCTCCCTTCAATTATCTCCCCCCAGTAGAATGGATTTGTCCCTGGAAGGCAAATCCTGGACTCTATCATGGTTGTTCATGAAAATATTCATTCTTTGGAAGCTACTAAGAAACAAGGGTTCCTCATGAAGATGGACCTCTTGAAATCTTATGATAGGGTGGATTGGAATTATCTACAGAAAGTTATTCAAGCTTTTGGCTTTGGTAAGGGAGTCATCAAACTCATTATGAAATTGGTCACTATTGTCTCCTCCTTAGTGATTGTCAATGGTGTCTCTTCCAACTTCTTCAGACCCTCCAGGGGTCCAAGATAAGGTGATCCCATATTCCATATCCTCTTTGCCATTTTAGTTGAATGTCTGGGAAGATACAGTAGTAACTTTGTAGGAGAAAGATTAATCTCAGGTCTCCAACCTTTATCAATGAGATCTATTTTCTCCCACAAACAATTTTTTGATGACACCCTCACCATGGGGGAAACTACTATTAAAGAAGCCATAAACTTGAAGATTTCTTTAACTATGTATATCTCTGCTTCAGGAAAACTTATCAATTGGAACAAGAGATCTATTTTATTTATCAACACCCCGGAGGAAAGACAAAGAAAAATCTCTAAAATCATGGGATGCAGTATAGGGACTTTTCCCTCCTCTTACCTTGGTTTTCCGTTGTTCTCTAAACCTCCTGATAGCTTCTAGAGTGCTATCATTTATAGATTCAATATAAATTTGACTAGCTAGAAGGGGACCCTCTTGAGCCATGCTGGGAAAGTTTAACTTTTGAAATCAACTCTGCAAAACCTCCCAGCTTATGCTTTAAGCCTCTTTAAGATCCCCCATAAATTTTCTATGATGATTGAAAAAATTCAGAAAGGATTCTTGTGGTCGTGGGTGGAAGAAAAGAAAAGGTTAAGCCTGGTTGCTTGGGAAAGGGTATGCAAACCTAAAAAATTGGGGGGCTTGGCCTGCAAACCATCAACAATATTAATAAAGCCCTTCTTGCTAAGTAAATTTGGAGAGTCTATGGGATCGGGAAAGAATGGAATTTGATAATCAGTAACAAATATCTCTTCAACAACCAATCACTGGATGATTTCCTCAATTCTGAAAATAATATTCAAGGCTCTTATATATGGAATAAAATTTGTTTGTCTAAAGACTTGGTTATCAAAGGAATGAGATGGAAGCTGGGAGATGGAAGGAAATTTGATTTCTGGGAAGATAGTTGTATACGTAAGGACCCTCATTCTAAAAATCAAGACTAGAATCAAGCAATAAGGATTTGCAAAGAAAGAGAGAAAGTTAAATATTATTAGAGAGGACACATATGGATAAACTTGGATAAAATTGACAAGTTGGTTATTCCCCTTCAACTTGATCTGCATTCTTGACTTGTTAATGATAACAGTGAGGATAAATTAATATGGGCGCCCAAACAAGATAGGATCTACATAGTGGTTTTTGCTTGTGACCTCATGACCTTGGATGACGAGAGACCTCTTTGCTCGAAGGTGTGGTAAAAATATCTCACCCCTAAAATCAACTTATTCTTTTGTCTTTTATCCCAAAATAAACCTCTAACCCTTGATAATCTCAGTAAAAGGGGTTTCAATTTACCTAATAGATTCTTTATATGTATGAAGGAAGCTAAATCTTGTGATCATATCATGATGCATTGTTCCTATACCCGTATGGTATGGGAGATTGTTTTTAGAAAATAGAACCTTTGCTGGTGTTTTCCTCTCTTCTGGCAGGAGTTTATCACCTAATTACATTGTCCTTCCTCTGATAAGATGGAAAAGGAATTCTGGAATCTCCTTCTCCCTCACTTCTGTTGGCATATCTAGAAGGAAAGAAATAATAGAGTATTTCATGAAAAATACTCTAAAGCTGAAGTGGTTGGTAGTCACATTTGCAGAGGGCTAGAGGAGAACTTTAAAATTATGGTTAATAATAATCCAGATTTGAATTCTTTTAAGGAGGTTCTTGAGAACATCATAAATTGGCAGTTTAGCTCCATCTCTTCCAGATTCCCTCATCCCATAGAAGAAGCCATGTGTTCCTCCCCTCCCCATGGAGGGATCAAAGCTAACTTTAATGGGGCTGCTCAGGGAAATCTAGGAATGGCTGGAGGTGGAGGCATTATCAAAGATTGGAGAGGTAATTGTATTGGTGTTGTGGCCTTTCCCGTGGGTATTCAATCAAACCATTGAGCTGAAGTTATGGCGGCTCTCAATACCATCACGCTGGTCGATGAGATAGAGTGCTAAAATATGTGGTTGGAGGGAGATTCCCTAAACATAATTACTAACATTAGAGGTTTAAGTAAACCTTCGTGGTCAATTGAGCATATTATTAACAAAATTAAAAACATTTATATGAGATTTTTAAGGTTCCATATTACCCATGAATATCGTGAATCTGACAAGGTTATGGATGGGCTTGCTAACCAAGGGGTTGAGTCTAACGTCATCAAAAAGTAGGTGAGAATGAGTAATACTAATGATAATATTAATAAGCTTATTTACTATGACAATTTTAACCAAAAGGAGGGAACCATTCAAAATAATGATGAATTGAATGATATGGAATATATTTTGTGTACTTATGTTATGCAAAGGCAAGCGAAGTGCATGACCATTATTGCATGTCATAACATGCAGGATTTGTGGGTTCTCAAGATGGCCTTGGAGATGAATAACATTTATAGTGATTTGTGTGTGATTATTCTAGAAAACTTGGATCTTAACAAGCTTGGGAAGAAGTCAAACTTAGGCACTCTGGCTAATAGCATAAAAAAGGAAGAAGATGCAATGGGTGGTGATCTCAAGAGAGAGGAGCCCTCTGAGTGTAAATGGATTCAGGAAAAGAAGGTCTGGAAGAATCTCAAGAAAGGTAGAGTTGACAAGTACCTCAAGCGGTTGCATGACTATAACAAAGACATTACGAGGGATTTTGCCTTTGGCTGGGAGAATGGTGTGGTGCATTTGGCGGGTAAGTCTTTCCCTCTCATGTTGAATCTTCTTGCTGAGATCATGGGCCTTTTGTTAAAGGTATTTAACTTCTTCAAAGACAAGAAATTTGGAAATAAGGCCTACAAGGATTTCCCTAAAACAGTTGAAGAGAAGGCTATGTTAGTTATAGGGAAAGTTGATTATGTTAATAACAGTAATATCGATCTTATTTGGGCTCAAGTATTAAGGGTCATAACTGAATATTTTACTTTAGATGATAGATTTTATAGAGTTTACAATTACCATTTTGTGCTTGTAAACCATTTTCGCTTCGAAACTAGGGTTTCCTTTCACTACTTTTTATTGAGAACCCTTAACTAGAGCATTCTAGATAACAAAGTCAATTATAGCTCTCTTGTGCTTCACGAGGGTTTGATCCTTCTTATTGCAGAGTATGCAAGAGACTAGGTCTCAGATTCTATGCCAAAGAAAATGGGCGCGCAGAAGAGAAAAGTCATGGATACAAGTAATGGTAAGAAGGTGAGTCCTTCTCCTGGTAAGAAAACCGGAAAAATTAAACCATAAAAATAGAGGCTACCTTGTCGATCTTTGATGAAGTGGAGGGAATGATTTTAGGAGATGATGAAGACTCCTCTGAAAATGAAGCCCCGAATAAAGGTGAGCAGAATGAGCCCGAGAAGGATATTCACCACACCAATGAGAATGATGATGTGTTGAATGCATATGAAGATGTTGTAGGTGATACTGTGAATGACTCCCAGCAGGAGATCTCAAATGAAGTTACTAATCTGATTAATGTTATCATTTAGACTTACATGGAGGAGAATAACACCCAGATAGAGTCTAGTAATAACAATGAAAATAAATCAGATAATGAGGACCTAGATACAGAAATGGACAAAGGTAATGATGCGCTCAATGGGGAAACTAATGTTATAGATACGAAGATATATGTTGAGGAGGATAAGGGTACTATCAATGTGAACTCTTCTATGTCAATCGGGAGGCTGATGACTACCCTAATCCCCCCGAGAATCCTTTGACAAAAGCCAACACTAAGAAGGGTAAGGGTAAGCAGGACCATAACAATGTTGATGATATTATCACGGAGCAGGACTTCAATACTAAAAGGGTCAATAATATGAGTGTTTTGAGTGCTACCAGAAGCAAAGCAATTTTTTCTTTCAATCTTGATAAGTGGGTTTTCCATGAAACCCAAGACCTGCAGATCAAATATAGAGCCCTTGATGATAGGCACGAGGTGCTAGAAGAAACTATTGACAAAATGAGGAACGGTGTCGCCATGTATAATATTGGTAAGGATGTTTTTACTAAGGTAGCTAAGAATTCTGGATTGCTGGAAGATTAAATTACTAGTATTATTGAGGAAAAGATCACCCCCATCCAGGAGAAAACAAGAAACAATGATCAAATGTTTAGGAAGATCTTATCCCTTAACATTGTTGGCATGAAAGCTATGGTTTCTAACCTTAATGCTCTGCTTGCGCTACTAGAAGGGAACAACACTGATAAAAATGCTATAAATATCGATGATGAAGGTGATAAACAAGAAGAGAAGATTGTTGAGCTGAGTAATAGAATCATATCCAGTACCAAAAAGAAAATGACAACTCAGCCAAAAGACTTAACTGGCCTGAAGGATTCAATTCAGAAGATTTAGGACCTGTTGGTGGACTCTGAGGAGTACCTGAACATGCTGGGTTGGTTTGTTTTATTGGGTGGCTTTCTTTTTTTCCATAGGATGGTGGTCTTTCTGTTGTTTTTTTTATTTTTTTGGATGGGGTTATAATTGTAATATCTTGGGTTGTGCCCTTTTCTTTTCTATCATCTTCTTGAGGCAGTCGATGTTTTCTAGCTACTAGTATTGTTTTATCTATATTTTCTATTGTAAAGGCTTTCAGGGCCCCTGTGAGGCCTCACCCTTACCCATCATAGCTCAGTTGATACACTTATTTTGATACATTATGATTCAATATTTTGGGACATTATATTTGGACTAGACATTATTAGTATTTATTATGTCAGGTGATGATTACTTCAGTATACCATATTGATGATGTTTATGATGTTTTGGGTATATGCGTGCATTATGATGATTATTTCAGTATTTTAAATTCAAATGGGAAAATATGTTATGTTATTATGATTATGTAATTAGTTATGGTTATCAGGTGCTGAAATGGAAAAAGGTATTAAATGAAAATGTAGAATGTTTAGTCAATTGATTATAAATTTTGATATGTGTGTGTGTGTGTGTGTGTGTGATTTTATTAAGCTACTGATGTTTAACTTAGTGTGCAGGAAAATTACCATGGAAGTTATCAAAGAACCAGTAACCAACCATATGTGCAAAGAATAAAGCCAAGGTTGAATCTAATGAAGAGATCCAAACCTCGTTGTTAAGTGATTTTATTCGTGACCGTAAATTGTATGTATGTGATAGGTGTTTTCACTGTGCAACTAGTCACATGTCAATGTTGTATTATGTTATTTTATAGTGTCACTTGACACTTGTTATGTGTTTATGTAATGACATGTCTACTAAGATTGGCAATGTAACCCAATTAGATTATTTAAATTTATATTTTATTCTAGTCACTTTTAGAGGCCAAAAAGTGGTCCTAAGGATCAATTTTAGCAAAATCCAAGTACCTTAGTGATAGGGGTATGGGTTAGGAACATTTCTGAAACTTCTAGAACCCACTAGTGGCCTTGGTGACCCTCTTAATAACCCATTACTCACATGTTGCGAAAATGGAGTGAGTCTTGACCTTTTACCCAAACCCACACTCCTTTTCATTCTTGAATTTATGGTAGGGGACAAAAGACAGCCTAAGGACTTAGGGGTCAATTTTGAATTTAATATTAGTAGGTAGGATTTGGAGACCTTTTTAGAGGCCCTTTGTAGGGTTAGAGGGTGTTCACCCACTCTCTACTTTTAGAGACATTAGGTTTTTGGATTGAATGAAGCAAAAGGGATTAGGTTCTTCTCAAACATCATTTTACCATAACACGTGTGAAGGTTGGTCTCCACCATTGCCATGAAAGCTTTCTTTGTTTTGATGCAAATAGATTAGTATGTATTTCATTTTCTTGCATATGTGTTCAATTTACTTTGTGTTGTAAGGGAATGGGATTTGGGTTTGATTTCATGCTTATTATATTTATCTTTGTTTGAATGAGGATTTTTTGTGAAGGGTGTAATGGTATTACTCACCCTTGGATAGGGAAGAAGTGGCCATGTATGGGGGAAGGGGTTAGTTGGACTCCATGAATGTGTAGAGTCTTGTCTCATGGAGAGAAGAGAAAAAATATGCAAGGTGTATGGGCCCTTGCATGCCATTGTTATTGATATAAGGAGAAGAATGTATGGAAAAATTATGTGGATTATAGCCTTGGAAAGGCATGGTTATTATATGTATTTTATTTGGAAATATCCTACATGGAGGTCCACCTTCACCCCTGTTTTGGATTCAAGATGAATCCTATTGTGAAAGTCTTGGATGGGTCTATCTTGTTATTTTTGTGTTACATGAATGGTGTGAATGTCACCCGTTGGTTACCAGTTCTCCTAGCTCAGGGGTGGTCTCCTTGAGACCTAGGATGGGAGGTGAGCTCTCCATGGTTTGTTCTAAGTTTGTTTTGTAGATTTTGGATGGACTTTTGATGGAGCCATTATGGATTTGGAGCATGAAATTTTTCTTGATATTATAGTGTTGGAGACTTGTCCATTGTTGTATCACTTTTTGTATTGTGCATCCATGTTGAAGATGGATTTTGTAATAAGATGGAATAATATTGTAGACTCTAAAGATGTATATGAAAATGTAGTCATTGTAAATATGAACAAGTTTGTGTGTTCAAATTTTATGAATTGCAATTATAAAATGTCTTCATTTGTCTTACCTTGCAAAATTTCTAGTTAAAATTCTCCTTAATTCCTCTTTGACAATCTTAGTTTATAAACAATATGATCATGATACCTTAAACTAGATATTGCAACCTCAAAACTTATTGGAAAAAAAAAAAAAACATGTTAAGAAAGGATTTGAATCAAATTGTAACACTAAATAATAAACTACCTATTATCAATACTACATAAACAATCCACTTAATAAATTGCTTAAATATTAATTCTTGATACACCTATTTAATCTTCAAAAATAAAAGAAATTCCTTGTTAAGGAGGAAGAACAAATAAAAATACACTTCCCAGCAAGAAATATCTCTCTGAAAAATGTATGGAAAAATTTTTAATTCCCTTTTTACACAGAGAATATTCCCCCCAATATTCCCTGTCTAAGTATGTGATTAGTGTTCTAATCCCTCTTAATTAAACTTGTTTGTGCTAATCTAAATGTTTAAATATATGGGAAGGGGCATATTTGTTTCCACCCAACCTGTGGACCCCACTAAGATGTGACTTGGTTGTTTTAATTTAAATAAAATAGCAAAAAGGGAAATCATTGTTTTAAACTTACCCCCTACGTAATTTCCTTCCTCCCTGCCATTTATACTATGTTCTCACCCTTGGTCTTCCACCTATTTCAAAATTCTTTGCACTTTACCTTTGATTAATTTATTTGGTGGAACCCCCCCCCCCCCAAACTTTAAGTCTTCAAAAATTTCACTTCATTTCCTTGGCAAATTTGAAATTCTCCCAAGTTGCACATTGACTTGTCACATCACTCCTCCCACTTGGCACGTGTGCCAAGGGAAAGGAGATGGTGATGGTTAGGGAGTAGGATGGGATAGGTTTAGGGTAGGGTAGGTAAGTTAGGCTAGCTAGACTAGTTTAGGAATTGTTTTAAAAGATGTAATTATTAAATGTATAGATTTAGTTAGTAATTCATTTTATAGTTTAGTTTTTATTCATTTAAATTGAATAAAGGTTAATTTGTTTATTGTAACTTGTTTATTTATTGATTTAGATTAAATAAATGATTAATTCTATTATATGCTTCCGTGTGTTTTTTTTAAAAGGGTAGAATTTAAATGAACTTTATAATAAGCGTTAGTGGATTATAATTAATTTATGTATAGAAATAAGTGTCTTAAGTATAGTTAAGGGGTATGATATAAATCATTCTTGGTAATTAATTGAGTTATGAATTATTTAAATATAGTGTGTTTAATTAAAATTGAAGATTTTCTTTCCAAATAAAAAAGTGAATTAGAATGTAATTATTGTAGTTATCAATTAGTCGTAAAATTTATGTTAAATCTTAGAAAATTTCAAATGTATCTTTTCGTATTAAAATTAGATAATATTATTGTATTGTGCGAACTTTATTTTAAATGTGTTAGGAAATCCAATATGCATAGAATAATAAAATTTGATTTATGGTTTAAAAGATTATCATAATAATAACGTCGGGTGGGGTTAATTAATCCAATTGTAAATGTTAAAGTTTTGATAGTTTATTGTAGGGATCTTATTTAGTCAACTTAGTTGTGATATAAGATCATGTTTAAAAGATACTTCGAATGTCATAAGTAGTTTAATGATGATAGTGTAATATGTATTAGTTTTAAATGGATAATGTTACAATTAGGATTGAGGATTAAAGTATTGTTAGGTCAATCTATAATGTAGTTTAGTACACCCATGTGAATCATCTAGTAAAATAGAGTAAGTGTAAGAGTATCGATCAACCTAATTCAAATTATGCTCCTAACAAAAGATTTACGATCACAATGCCACACTTCATTAAACATGAAAATATAGTTTAAACCAACCTGACCCAAGTGTTCCTGTAACACTAAAACTTAGGGTCTCTAACTGTGTAACAAGTTGGTATACTGACTATGCATCTGCATGTGATGTGATCCAAATTTTATCCATGTCTAAACCTTGCAACTCAAAAACTAAATTCACCATGTCGTCACCTTTCCACAACGTATTAAGTATTATTTGTGTCATCATAGTTGTATGTACTTTCATTTTAAAAAAAACTGTGTTTTTGCCCTAGTTTTGGGCATGACATCCCCTTCAAAACCTGCAGTTACCTTAATAAAAAAAAACATCCACCTCTTTATCATGATAATATGCCTCAGATAATGAATCCCATTCATATTCATTTGAATCATCCTCACTTTCTGAATCTAACATTTTAATGTGTTCGTAAGGATTAGTGAAATTCTTTTGACCATTACCTTGCTCATGATATCTTATTTCTAGTTTTTCCTCACTAAACCTCCATGTGGGTTGTATAGGTTCTAACAACCTTTTATTTCTTTTGCCTAAAGGTCCTCTTCCTTTGTAACCCATTTTTTGCATTCTGTCAAATCCTTGCCCATATTAGTGTGTGAGAATTCTAATGTTTTGAACCCTTTCATATGTTTCCTCCTCATCTTTATATAGCCAGTTCATAACATTATTGTCTTATTCTATTTCTGCTGAGGTAGTAGCCCTAAAAAAATTATCATTATACTTATGAGGAAGTGTCTAATTTGGTATGACCAAGGGTTTACCATGTGATTTAGTAGAAGTTAGCATATCCATTAATGATATAGAGTATTCTCCTACTCATTTTTTCTTTATCTTGCATTGTTTTTCAAATTTCTTCATCGTGGTGTCCATCTTTTTATAACGTGCCCACTTTTCTTTTTATCTTTCTAATTGTGATTCCTCTTTAATAGAATAATATGATGTTGAGGAATTAGGATTTTCTTCATGGGATTTTAAGAATTTAACTTTACCTTTGACTTTGTTTGATAGAGAGGGAGTAGTTTCTTCATGACTTGAGGTAGTGGGCTTATCATTTTGATTTTCTTCTTCTTTTTTTGGGGATGAAGACCTTATCCTATGATATTTTTCCTAAGATGTGAAGTAGATATAAAGGCCTCATTATTGTGTGGCACAAAAGAATCAGTAACTATTTTGATATCGTTGCGGTATTGAAATGGGTTAAGATCTTCGTTGATAGCTATTTCTTGTTCAAGATAAGGAAATTTCAAACACGGCTGATAGGTAGATGGAACAACTTGCATCTCATGTATCCATGGCCTTCCCAACAATATGTTGTAAGTAAACTTAAGATCCAATAACTCAAAAACTATTTCTTTCTTAACATAGCCTATTCAAATGGGAAGAATGACCATTCCTTTAGAAGATCTCTCCTCATAACCATATGCTTTAATAGTTATTTTTCTCTTAGGATGCACCGACTCTTTAGAATATCCCAAATCTTTTACTTGATTTAGAGTACAAATATTTATGCCAGCACCTCCATCAATTTGGACTCTCTTGAACCTATGCTTTTGGATTAGGACTTTGATATGCAAGGGAAGATTTTGCGGATGATTAAGGAAATTTTATTTTGCTCAGAAAAGGATAGGCAATGTGGCCTAATAATATGATTAACCATGTTTTGAAATTGGTTGACATCTAGATTGGTAGGAATTGTTGTATCTACCAAAGCTTTTTCTAGGATCTATTTATGCGTGGGTGAAAGTTTTAACAACTTCAAGATTGATATTTGTGTGGTATTTTTATGAAGTTGATCCATTGAATTGTATTTCTTTGGTAGAAAGTATGGAGGATTAGGTCTTGTCATAATGTTGTAAGTTCCCTGTAAAGATACTTTTGATGCTTGCCCCCGAGTGATGACATTGACATTCTCTTTGTTGTTTTGTCTTTTACCACTATGACATTGATGGTGTTCTCATAACCAGATAGAGAATTTATTGTATTGTCATAGTATGGGAAAAACCTACTTTATGGTCTCCCTATTTATTGTATTGATTAGTTTTTGAAGATTCACCCTTGTTATGATTTATAAAAGGAATTTTAAATGTGGTGTGATCTTTATTATTGTTGGGTCAATCAACTTCAATAATACCAGCATCAATGAGGTCTTGTACCACATATTTCAATCCCATACATTCATTTATCTTGTGACAATTTTTGCGGTGATATTCACAATGATTAGAATCACTCCACTATGATGACTTTAGTTGAGGTTCATATGGTCTCTCCTTGGGTAAAGTTATAAGTTTTCTTAGGGTTGACTCAAGTGTTTCCCCTAGTGGGGCAAACTTTCTTCTCAGTCATGGAGTAAATTGAGCCATAAAGTTGGGTTTATGCTTAATACTTCCTTGATTGCTTTTGAAAGAGTTGGTATTGTAAAACAAATTATTGATGGATTGATTAATGTTATTATTTTGACTAGTGAAACCACTTGAAAAATTGAAAGGTTTTGTTTTATGCTTGTGAGCTTCTATTACTCTGTCATTGACTAAATTCTTATTGATATTCTTCAACCGAAATTTTGGTTTATCATTATTGTTATTACTTTAAGAACTGGTGTTGAAGTTATTGTTGTTGTTTGAAAAGGTTTTGTTATCCTTGTATAGATTTAGTTCCCCATTTCCTACTAAAGAGTCCTCTATTTGGACTCTATTTCCTATCACTTTTTCAAAGCTTGGTGGACAATTAAGTTGTAACTTGAATTTCGTTATTGTAACCAAGTTGTTTATAAATATATCCATTTTGTTTTTTCTTTTTGAGGTATACTTCGTGGATATTTAGCAAAGATTCTTCTCCATCTTTGTAGAAAGCTCAAAAAGGATTCTCCACTTCTTTGCTTAGTATTTCATAGGTCCAACATGATAATTTATCATTCAATGTTGTACAAATATTGATTAAAAAAATTGGATATTAATTCCGCAAAAGCCTTTATGTAGAAACTGATGAAATATCAGATTCAACTCCAAGATCCAGCTGCATGCAATAAACCTGTCACAAGAATGAAACAGCAAAATGGAAAAAGTGAAACCCCAAAGCTTACTCAAAATGTGAGAGCAAAAATATCAACTGAGTTAATGAATAACAATTACAAAGTTCAACCTTAAAAAGGTGAACGAAACCCTAAAAGGAAAATACTAGGTTGCGCATTATTAATTAAGAATTAAGTAATAACACACCTAAGAGAAGCTAAAGCAACTAGAGTAATAATACTCTAACACCCCCCCTTAAGCTGAACGCAGGGAGAAAGCTGACCTAGCAAAACTATGAAAGAAAGAAATGGGTCCCGGCAACAAGGCCTGATCAGGAACCCAACAACAAAGAAATCTCTGTAAACCGGGGAAATAGAGAAAACCCAGTGGGAAAAACCCTACCCCAAAAAGAGATAGAAAAGCAAGCAAAGACAAAAAGAATGACTTTAAGAGACTCTCTCAAAGCCAGTAGTACAAAGCGTGCTACTAACCCCCCCCCGTGAGAGAGGGTCGAGGCTCCAAAGCCTCCCCAAAATGAAAGAACCCCTGGAACAAAGAACAAACCACTGTGACTCCAATGCAGAGGAGTGAATGTCAGTGGGTGCTGAAGAGGTGACCTCGAAAGATGAGGTGTCACTGAAAGGCCGAGCTGATGCTCAAATGAGAAGACATGAGGATCCTAAAAGGGAATCCCCAATGCAAGAGGTATGACAGGTATGCTGACACTGTCATGAGAGAGGAGATGAGTGTCCTCTGAAAATCCTCAACAACTGCACCTAGTGGCTCGAAGAATGGAGCTGGAGGGTCAAGCAGTGCTGAAGAAGAATCCGACTGAAGAGAAAATTACTCCTCAGGATGTGGTGTGGCAGTCACAACACTAGTCTCGGGAACAACACAAAGGTTCAAGTGACCTGACTGCACCTCATGATGCTCTCTCGAAAGAGGAGAGTTGTGCTCTGACAATGGAGATGGTGGACCAAAGTGAGAGAAAGTGTAGAGACGGGTGGAATGATCAACTATCCCTGTAGCAATAATGCCTCCTATCGCACTATCCTTGATGAAGACTGAATCAGCCGTGAACTCAACTGTCTTCCCTGACCCACTGCGTGTAATCTGATAAATGGAGAGAAGGTTTGCAGAGAGAGATGGAACATACAATACATCATTGAATGTGCCATCCCGAATGCTGACTGAACCTGTCCTGCAGACTGTCTGTACAGTGTTATTCCCCATGAGAATGTGAGGAATAGGAGAAGTCTCAAAAGAAGAGAACAAATCCTGAGAAGAGGCCATATGGTGAGAAGCACCTGAATCCAGTATCCAAGGGACC
>MU225529.1:510671-527913 GCA_018584345.1 Thuja plicata
GACGTCAGCTGACGTCACTGCGATGGTTGGGAGGCTGTCGGGCGGCGGCCGGGCAAAGGCGGGGCGCTGGTGGCGCCTGAGTGGCTGCCTGGCGGTGGGTGGGCGCCGGCGGTGGCTGCCGAGCAGCAGTTGGGCGGCGGCCGGTCTCCAGTGGCGTGCCGGTGCTATGGCCGGTGGCGGTGGCTCTAATGGTGGCGTGCAGGTGGCGTGAACAATTTTAACACTGGCTGCATTTTTCTATACGCGAAAAAACATTAAAAATTGATTTTTTTCAATTTTTTTTTTTTTTTATGAATGCCTGTGCTCACAGAGGCTAAACTAGTTGAAATTTATATGATTTCGACTCTCCCGGTCCTTCTGAACGCAATGGAAGAGTCTGTTTCTGCTCAATCTACTCCAGAAGATCGTTCCTCCTTTAAAGTGATAAAAAAACTCCAGAAAACCCCAGAGAGAGAGGGCTTGATCCACAGCTATAACCAAACTTGAACAAGCTGCAACAGCAAGGCTCTGATACCATGTAGAAACTGATGAAATATCAGATTCAACTCCAAGATCCAGCTGCATGCAATAAACCTGTCACAAGAATGAAACAACAAAATGGAAAAAGCGAAACCGAGAAGCTTACTCAAAATGTGAGAGCAAAAATATCAACTGAGTTAATGAATAACAATTACAAAGTTCAACCTTAAAAAGGTGAACAAAACCCTAAAAGGAAAATACTAGGTTGCGCATTATTAATTAAGAATTAATTAATAACGCACCTAAGAGAAGCTAAAGCAACTAGAGTAATAATATTCTAACACTTTATACTTAGAGGTAACTTCAAAAACCATTCCATTGCTGGCCCACCAAGGCTTCGAGGAAACAACTACATCAAATACGTGGGTTCATGGAGAAATTCCACGCTTAAGGTGCCAAATTCCTTTATGTGGTCTTATCAGTCTATTGTACCCATATACTTATCATACTTAGGGAATACCATGTTTTGGGGAAAATGTTACATAAATAGGTTTTTATCAAATGGGAAA
Organism: Thuja plicata; assembly: GCA_018584345.1. Lineage (NCBI taxonomy): Eukaryota > Viridiplantae > Streptophyta > Pinopsida > Cupressales > Cupressaceae > Thuja > Thuja plicata. The sequence continues at coordinate 511,700 of MU225529.1, forward strand.
GGGCAAATAGCTTCAATTCAGAATTATTTTGGGCCGGCATTCGCTTTCTTCAATTTATCCATTTGATCTTGAAGGGATTTTATTTGTTGATTCATGGAATTTAAAGGAGCGTATTATTCCTCATCCATTGTTAATTTGGATGTGTCAAAATCATGAGGAAGTTTTACCCCTAATTGAGCTAAGGTGAGGAAATATCGATCTTTATCTCTTTCTAGAATTTTTTCCATCATCTTTAGAAACATAGGGTTTTGAGAAGCTTCATTAACTTTTTCCTTGATTAATTCTTCATTATGGTCATTATTAATTTCTCCATTGTTGTTAGCCTAAAACCATGAATTAGTTGTCATTGGGACCTCTTCTAATTCTTCCTCTTGATTTTTCTCTTGAAATGGTTAATAAGGAGAATGAGGAGTCTCATCTAAATAGGGTATTTATTCTCTTAGCATGGTTTTTTCTTCTTGTAAAGATAATTTAATTTGATGGGATCTTGTCCAAACCGACATGAAAAGGAATTATGATTTTTTATTGAAGAACTATCCTTTTGAGAAGAATGATGATGTTTATGAACTTTGGATCTTTTGAATGGAAGTTTGTTTTTCTTCAAGATCATGTATCATCAAGCATAGCAACCACAAATATGCATGTTTTCTAACCTCTAAAAATCTACACATAAAAGTGTATATTCTCAAATGTTTTTTACAAGGTCTCCACAAGAAATCCTTGTAATCAATCTACCTACGGTCAATTTGGTTCAACATGGTTTAAAAAGGTAGGCTTGCTAATTAAACAGGTTTTAATCAAGGATTCTATTCAAAGGCATCTTATGAATGCATTACAAGGCCTCATGGTAGTGTAAATTCTATTTAGGTCCTATAGATCACCAGAGGAGACTAGGCATAAGATACTTTTTTACCTTCAAAGCATTAACTTTAAGAAGGTATTTATTTATAGTGGATAGGAAAAAGTTTTCTTTAGCTTTGTTTTCACTTTAGGCCATCCATCTCATCTGCTTTATTAAAGCACATCTCAAGAGGCAAGCCTTCTAATTTTCAAATCTAACTAGCATGTTCATGAAAGAAAAGATATGAAATGCAAAATAGTTGTAGGATTTGTTGACGGGACTCTTGTGACCAGGTCCGCCAACAGAGGTAAGTTGTCACTGAGTATTGGGGTACCAGCCAACTTTGCCTGCAAAGGTTGTCTAGGGAAATGAGATTCCTTGGGCCTCCAAGCACATGAGAGTCAGGTCTTGATGGTGCAAGGCTTGGTTGGGAGATGTGACTATTTTCGAGGGGGATAGCTAGTTATCTTCAACTTGTTCTCTTCGGGGATTCAAGTGAGTGGGGTTTCCTACAAGCGCACGCTCATTTTAACAAATAAAATTCAAATAGATACTATAGAGTTAGAAATATTTCATCTACCTATAGTTACACTAAACATTCAAGACATCAACAATGCTCTAACACACTATACTAAATATCGAAGAAATATACAACCATCAATTCATATTTTATCAGTAAAAAAGGAAAGGAGGTCATTAATCTACTTTAAGTATCAGAGCAAAGGACATGAAGAACACAAAGCATAAAATACCATTAACCCAGAAGATAGAACGCCAACAACATCATTGAGAGAATTCCTCCTTCATTAACATTCCTTCCAGCAAGCACTAGTGTGTGGTACAATGGTGGCTCTAAGGGAGCATCTAACTACTAAAAACTTAGAAACTATGGAGCAATGAGCTCTGTAACTAAGAACTGAGAAAACTAGATTGCTATTAGCTATGGACTGCAAAATCATCAATTTTTTCGACCCTTGGAATGAGGTTGGACTTTTTATTTATACACATCTTTCTATTTAACCCTAACCCTAACTTATTTTGCACTTTACAATAAAATACATTATCCGGTGGCCGGTACTACCTATGCCACTCTACAAAAGACCTAGAGATGGAAAAGGCCTGACATGTCAAAAGAATAAGAAAAGAGAGGTGGAGTGGAAGAATTAGCCTCGAGAAGAGAGCCGAGAAGGAGAAAGAATAAATTTGATCCCTGGGGATCGAGGCTGCATGCCTCATAAATGGGAAAAGTGGTGCCCTATCTCTGATGCACCAGGTGTATCTCTGAAGTGGCACCTTGGGAAGATCATCTGTCAGAATACCTCTCGCTAATCCAACGTGCCTTGATGTAGCCATCCACCTTCTAACAACCTTCGACAACCTTTATTAACTGCTACCCACCCTCTGGCAACCTTCATTAACTACCTTGAAAGTGACCGATCGGCCTTGGGGACTGGGACACGGGTCACTAAAAGAATACAAAATGTAGGATATAGAATTCTGAGATCCAGGAACTTGCATTCTGAAGGAATAAAGAATACAAAACACTTAGGTTTTCTCTAGCCTCCAGAGAATCTTCATTATTATTTGTTGTCATTGAAGGTCTGGAAGAGATGGGAAATTCCATCTTCATCGATATCTTTAAGGCCAGACCGATGGTACTTGGCCACCTCAATCTGTTCTCCTAGGTCCAGAATATTATCCTTAAATTCTTTGGTCATCTTTGCCGCATCGTGACCACTGAGCACCATGTGATTTATTCGCATCATTTTTTCTTCGTCTACTCCCTCTGGGGATTGATACCTTGATTCCATTAATTCATCAAACTTTCCCAAAACATATTCCTCCAGCGTGCATGTGTCGGTGCTAAACGGATCAGCTCCGGAGACCTTTGAAACAAAAGACTTGTATAAATTGAAAGAATATTGGACTATATTAACCTTATCACACAGAGTATCCACCAGTTGCTTGATTACCCAAATGTGAGGTCAAGTCTGGAGTGTTGGGTCCTCACAAAATCAAATGACTCTTCTCCTAAAATTCTGGACTCAGAAATAATCTCCTCTCCGAGGCCGATGAGTTCCTCTAATTCAACCTTCCATGCCTCATAATTCTTGATGTCTCCCTCCCATATGTTGATGGTGGTTTCATCCTGATGTAATACATGGCGGGCCGCATATAGGTCTGGGAGTGTGGACACCAGGAAACACTGGATGTTTCCCAACTGCAAGGCGACCCATTCATCAACCGCTTGGGCCTTTTTCTTCATCACCCATAATGATTCCATATCACTCTGTGGAAGTGGTGCATCTAACGTAGAGGCCCCCGAGGGAATAACACTAATAGGTTGGGCCAGCTCAGTCAACAACCCCATGAGGTTTGCATTTTCTCCTTTTCTGCCTTGAACTTTTGAGCTTCTTTTTCGTAGCGAGCCTCCACTGCCTTGGCTTCTTATTTCAACAGGTTCAATTCACCCTATTTTCCTCTCTTCCCCAGCGACACCTTTGTGACATTATAATCTTCAGCCTCAGTCGTTGCCTCGTCTGCATCTGGGGAAGGTGTCACAATTACTGCAACTGTTTCTCCGCCCAGCTCAGTTCGAAGAGTGTGAACCGTCTGAGATTTCTTAACCTTAGGCAGGTTTTGTGCCTGAGCCATCATCTCCGCCAAAGAAAGATGGGCTTTGGGTGTTGATGGGGCCTTTCTCTTTCGAGATTCCACCAACCACTGTGGTGGTAGGGGTGGCTTTGCAGCCAAAATATGCTCCTGTGACTTCTCCTTGATATCCTATTATGCCCTTTCAATAGTATGAGTCTCCTCTGACTCCTCTATATCTTTCAACTCATTGGTGATGTTTTCCCCGGTGATACCTGTGTCCTTTACCCCGCCGTCTATATCCTCGGTAATATTTGGGTCCTCATTATTTGCCCTGGGGTTTTCTTCTTCATCTTGTTGTTGTTCTTCCTCGGCCTCTGTTGTTGGGGTGTCTTCTTTTGCTGATACATCTTTTGGTAGTAGGAGAGGCAATGGGCCAAGATTCAACATTTGGGCCGCAATGATTACCTTCCCGAGTGTTACCTTCGAAAGTGGCATCTAGAACACGGCGGTTGGGGTCACGATTGTGCCCATAGGTCTGATTTCCCCAACCGATATTGTTTGTTCACTTTTCTTATGTTGGTTTGAAACTCTCACATCCTAGGCTTTTGGGACTTCGAAGGCAATCTCTTGTTCTGCTCCCATTTCTTCTTCTATTTGTACCTCTTGCTCCTGCACAGGTTCTTGTTCTGGAGCTTCCTCCTACTTTCATATTTCCGCCTTTGGTTGTATGATGTCTCCTTGTAAATTCCCAAATTCATCAGCCCTGAATACATCATCAAATTCCTAAGGGGGAGGATTTTCCAGGACGTGAGCATGTTCTTGTTCTTTCTCCAGCTCCGAGGAGTCGGAAGAAACGATTTCTACTTGTGGGATTTGTGGCATCCCCAGGTCCAGTTCTGTCGTTGGCTTTGGATTAAGCCTTTTCTTTCACCTGGTAACTAAAGGAGGCATCGCATCCCTTAGGGATGCCGGCTCCTCTTCTAGATTTATTCATGTCACCCTGACCATTAATGTTGCTAGTGAAGGGGAAGAGGGAGGACAGACAGGTCCGGTCATGAGCACTGGAGTGGCCAATCGCGTGATTAATTTCTCCCTCATATGTTGGGAGGCTGCTATTGATTGTTTTAGTTATTCCTTTATGGGGGTCTCCTATAGGGTTGGAGTTTCCTTTATTCTCTTTCCTCTATCCTCTCCATGTGAAGGGGTTCTGACCCCAAAAGTCAACTTTTGTACTGTTGGACCAGCCTTGCGGGTACTCCTAGGGCATACTCTCTTAAAGTATTTATGGCTGTGCTCGACCACATTGCGAGTGATTTCCTCAATGGTAGGCCCCTCCTAGGCATTCCAATCTACCAGTGGGAGGGTCATCTTGTCAATCCCCTTTGCCTTGTATTGGGGATCTATTGTGGGTCTGGCGTCTGAGAAGTCATCTGGAAATTTCTGAGCTTCAACCTTTCCATCATCCCCATAGTCATCCGGATGTAATCCTGGCTCTGAACTTCAACATCATCCTGTTAATCTTCCTAGAAGTCCTCCATGTGATATCGGTGGGGCTCTGATGCCCAGGGAAGTGCCAACGCAATTTTGCCAAGTGGATCAAAGTTCTTCCACTCTAGATAAAATTTTGTCAAGTTTAAGCTCGTCACGTGGCTATGCAATAAATGGGGAGTTATGGCGATGGCAACACCAACTGTCCAAACACACAAAAATCAGAGGCCACTTAGACAACCTTAAATGCATACATGGGACATAAATGGATCATAAAGGCTAGTTTATGGAGGAGAGAGAAAACCACCTGGTTGAAACCAGCCGAGAGCTGAGTTTCAACCAGGTGGTATTCTGTCTGGAACGAGCTCACAAATTTTGGATGAAAAGGTAGACAAAGCACGGTGAGCTTGACACGAGACTAGATGAATATACATAGAATATAAACCTAAGTACAGTGGGGCCGAAGGGTATATACATGGAAAATGAAAGGATATACATTAAATACATCAAATTTACAGTAGAATGACAACACAGAATGATAACCCTACACAAAATAGCACAAAAAATATACATCATACACAATACTTTACACCACACAGAGGGCGGACAACCCTCTAGCAGAGCCGACCCACCAACGGGTGGTGAACCAGACGACCAAACAGCAAAAACAACATGAACAAACAAGACAAAAAACACAATAAAAAGCAGGAAAATGAAGGAAAGAAACAGAGACACCAACCTGAAATCTGAAGAAAGGCAAGGAAGGAAAGGCACCCTGGATGCTTTGCAATAGCTTCCACCTCCAAATGATCACCAACCAGCACCGAAAACAACTTGTAATTGCTCAGAACAACTCATAATAACTTGCACTTAATTCTCGCTCAAAACGCTAAGGAATCGCTCTGAAATTGCTTGAGTGTTTTTAATCACAGTAACTGTGAAAATGACAGGTGATTCCTATTTATACCCGAGGTGAAAAGCAAGTTACCTTTCTTTCCACAAACTCCAGAACATGCAGACCTCTGGACTCCGGGCCCGGGGATTCCGTGCGACCATAACCTCTTACGAAAAGAGGACATCGTGGCAGAGAATCCCAGAGTCAGGGGTTCGCCTCCTAGAAAAGGAATGACCAACTTTAGGACCAGATCCCAGAGACACGAGGGACAAAAACAAAAAGCAAGACCAACACCGTGGGATAGAAAACCCGGAGAAGGAAAACAAGGAAACAAAGGCAAAAGACAAGGCAAGGGCCAAAAGCAGAAAACAAAAAGGGGGACCCAACATTTTGCACACAAAATGTAGGGACGGGGATGCAGGGCATAACATGATTTTGATCACCCTAAGAAGGATGAGAGCATATCATTCTTAATTTCCATTTCAAAACACTATTGATAATTTTATTCTTTCCAAATCTTTTAATCTATGGAACTAGAGCATATTTGGCATTTTGATCAACTCAAAAAGTTGAGAGCATATGCCTAATCCTTTTCATTCACAAATAGAGAGGCTTTATTTTAGTGTTTGTTCATTCCTTAACCTTTCTTTCTATTGCCAAATTTAGCATGTTTGGCATTTTGATCAGCTTAAAAATTTTAGAGCATAGACCTAATGCTCCCTTCGTCAAACAATAATAGGCTTCTAATTAGGTTAGATTTCAACTTTTGAAAAGCCACAAGTTAACAAAATGACTTGAATTTAAAAGGATTTGGAACTCATCTTGTTCGAAGCTTATGCATATTTTTTAGAAGGTTTTATGTTTTTTTAAATGTACCTTGGTGATTGTTACTGCTCCAAAGCATCCCCTTCACAAACGTTAATTTGACACAAGCCAATCCAAAGTAAATAAAATCACAAGTATTTGCACCATTTAGAAGGAGTTTCAAAGTCAATTTTATGAAGAGGTATAAAAGGGAGAAGCGTTATAATTTATCATAGGAATATTGTAAAAGAATTTATACAAATTAAGCATTTTGATATAATGGTTATATGCTTTAATGTCCTCATCTAAGATTTCAATGGTATTAGTGTTATGAATATCTTTTGCTATTAACCCATTTTAGCTCCTTTTCTTTGTGATAATCTGGACTTCGAACTGCAGGTTTCCTTACCTTCTTATGCTCTGACATCTGCAAAACATTTTTATTGAATTATGATTTGTGAACTTAATTTGTTTAAAATTGCAGGTTGTGCGCGCTATTAAAAACTTTGTATGCACTGTTATTTATCTAACTACGCACTAATTTTTTCTTAAAATGCATTGCTATTTATTTGTTATGTGCTGAAAGAAAAATTGCAATTAATATGGGCAAAAAGAATGTTAGATAGGCATCAGAAAGTTCATTGATAGGCACTGAAAGAAATATAGACAGGAGACAGAAGAAATATAGCACATGCTGAAAGAATCCTTGTATGTGCCAAAATTTTCTCTCTACGAACAGAACTTTATTGCATACGCACCAAACTTTACTTCCCACATGCTAAACTTTTGTACATACATGCTCCTATACGGTGGACGCCATTTTTGTAACAAGAAATACCTTCATAGGATTAGTTCAATCAAATCAACTCAAAATCATGAAATTTGTAAGCCAATTAGAACTTTGAATTGAAGAAATAAAATAAAAATCCTATGGTTCTCTAGTTAGAAGGACAGTTTGAATTCTCTCAGGTATGCAAAGCATTCCTAAAGAGACAACATCTAAAATGAGAGTGCTAAATGATCTATATGATGCAAATAATGCCTGAATATGATGAATTATGATGTTAAATGAATCTAATTATGCTATTGAATTCAAATTACTCTAAACAATGGATGTAGATTTGACTATAATGATGATGCGAATGATAATGGATGTAAAGTGGTTTTATTAGACGTGAATTGGTGATTTTCACTAAGAAATGTGTTCTATTTATAGGATTTCCCCAAGGGTAGGGGGTAGAGTGAGTTAACCATGTTAACCATGATTAGATGAGAGAGGTTGAGTTGTGTTTCAAATAGGGGACAAGATGAAAAAATGGGTGGTGAGGATAGCAAAGGCTAATGAGTGGCTAAGATAACAAAGCTTGGAGTGGTCCATGTGCTTTCAATCCTCTCTTCTCATTAGTTAATTGATTTTTGTCTCCTTTGTTGAAAATAATAATTAATTAATTCAAATAATTAATTAAATTAGGCATGTAGGGGAATTATATGGGTCAGATTTTATTTATTTAATTTGAACTATATATCTAATTTATTTAATCAATTGCATCGTTTAATTAATCCCCCTTGGCTTGTATTTAATTAATTAATGTATTTATTAATTAACTCATGATGTTGAATCGATTATACCACTTTGACTTTGGTTGAACAAATTAGGGTGTCTACACCTTGATATAAATCAAAAGTGAAATTCCTCATGACTTATATCACATACTTGATGCAAGAAGACTAACTACTTTGCAATAAGATAAAGAGAACATATTGACAAAAGTACTCATTGAGAATGGTATTCATGTGATTGAAAATAAAAATGACAAGGAAGTTGCTATTAAGAAGGTTGATACACCTATGGATACATTTACTAAAACAAAAGGAGATGAACATGATGCATACATAGGAGAAGCTCCAATCATTTTTACCATGGATCCTTTGACAGGAGAAGAAGACATACTTGGTGTAATGAACTACATGGCAACAATGAGGGAAGGTGAATATGAATTGTATAAGGATTTTGAAAATATTGATGTGGACCATACAATAAATGATGTAATCACTGACATCAATATGTCTTAGAAGGATAAGGAAGTAGAGATGGAGAAGGTAAGCGATGAAATTCAAACTTCTAAACATCTGGACGCACAAGGTCCTAATGGTACTACTACACCCATTATTACAACAAAAATTGAAGAAGAGGCAAGAGACACTATATTAATTAAAGATGAAGATATTGATGATGATAAATGCATGAAGTTAATACAAAGTCTTATTCATTTGAATGTGTTGAGCCCAGAGGAGCTTATGAATACTTCTACTTTAGCATAGTCAAGGGCAATGAAACAAATTCTGAAATCACATAAAAAGGATAGTGAATTACTTTCATTGACTTTACAAATTTTGAGCAAGATAATGCCTACACATGTAGTGAACCAGAATGAATCTACATCTATGTAGTTCAAAATTTTATTGAAGGCCTAGCTAATACCCACTTTGAATCACTAGAGCAGTCAACACTAACTAAAGTTCAAAGTTAGTATGAGAATTACAGACTTGGTAAGCTTAAGGCTAAGATGATCACTGATAAAAATTAATTGAGTGTAGTTAATCAGAGTATCAAGAATGCATTGGAAGAGGAAATAAAGGTTTACATAGGATGTATAGACTACATCACTTTTATCTCTGATGTTGATAAAATGATTAAGGAGTCTGAGGTCAAGTTAACTGAATTGGAAAAATCATTTGACCCCTTACAAGAATTAGCTTCGTCTCATGCAACATAAGTGACCACCATTAATGATAAGGTCAAGACACTTTTTACAGAGAAAGAGAGAGTAAAATAAAGGATTAAACAACTTAGGATCCCCATTGTTCCTAAACTTGATATTTTGACTTGCAACTTGAAGGAAGCATAATTAACATATGGGATGCTTGAGACTACAGATCTGAAATCCACTAAGGAAGCATCTTATGCCATGTGTGGACAAATTATGATCATGGAGAACTTGAAAAAAATATGGGATAATGATTATGTAGCTTTGAGGAGCACTTTCTCTGATATTTTGAAATTATTGTAAGTATGCTTGAACACCTTGTACAAACTTAGGCTTTTGATAGATAATTTTGGAGGTAGTTCCAAGCCTTTTCTATTGATGTAAAAGAGGGAGAGATAAGGTTAAAAAATGACATATCAAGCTTAGGGGGAGCTAAATTTTTGTTTGGAGAGATGAGGAGAGATTGAGAGAGATAATCATTAATCTTTTTGGAGTTTGCCATTTTTGACACTTGGTCATTTTTTCACTAAGTGTTACCATCAATGTCAAAGGGGGATATTGTTGGCAAGAGACACTAATGGAGAGATTGTATGTTGTCATTGATGGCAACTAAACATCTTTTAGATGATTATCTGACATAATTTTGTGATACCAAAGGACATAATATAAAATTGGCTAAGTCCAAAATTACTGGCACAATGATACAATTTTACTATTTAGATTGGTATAGAAACATATGATAGAATTTTGATGTATGATTGCAAGAGATGATTCATAGAGAATGTGTGTGTGTGTGTGTGTGTGTGTGTGTGTGTGATGGCAGATTTTGATGTTAAGTTTTGATGGAGTTATAATTTGTTGAGTACCGGGTTAACCAATTGATGACAGAGATAGAGATAGTTGATCACTAGATCGTGCAACGATCCTATTGGATCAATGGTATAGTCAGTTTGATCAATGAAGGAGTTATATTTGACATGGTACATGATGTACACACTATGTTTTGGGTTACCATGGAGATTTGATAAGGTATTTGACCGACACACTACACACTACTCATTTTTTTCTTATGGTCGATAGTGTTAAGAAAGAGTTGATATATAAGATTGATTTTTTGAGATGTATCATATGATAGAGATATGAGGTTGTGATGTGAAGGTCAAGGCATGTGATATACTACTAAAGGAACACCATTCAAAAATTTGCATGTCAGTTGATCAGTTATACACTTCACTGTAATTGTATCAACATACTTGATCATGCTTGTTAGTTCATGGCTGGGACTGTATGTCCTATTCCTTTTGTATCAAATAGCTAAGGAAATGATCCTTCTTGTTGTTTTTTTTATTGGGAAGTGAGCTCTAGGTTGTAAGCTTGAACACATGTTCATTCCCCTCTTATGTACTTTCACCGTTAACAGGGCATTTTATTTCTACAAAATTAAAACAATTGTGGGTTCCATCCCCATCATGGTTTTCCCCTAATAGGGTTTCCACAATAAAAATTATGTTGCTATAATGTTATGGTTGTTGTATTGTGGTTTAATTTTAGTTGTGTTGATTTCATTGATATGCAAATTGTGGTTGAATATTAAATCTACTGGAACACTGATTCGCCCCCCCTCTCTCAATGATCTTCAATCCTAAAAATATGGATATTGTTAGCTTTATGATTTCAAGTTATACGATGAAACAAAGATATTTAAAGACTTCATCAAACATGTTGTTGAAGAGAACATAAGCCCTTGGGAGAGTACACTTGTTACCCTATCTGAACTCCCAAAATATTTCCCCTTCAATATTTATGGAGTTTTATAAATACAAAAGATGACCATTATTATCAATAGTGGAGCCAACCACAACATTATCAATGAAGGCTTAATGAGGATTAGAGTATTGAAAGCCAAAAATTTGAAGGTTCCAATGTCACAGTAGTTATACAATCAAGTAATTGAGCAACACAATATAACACAAGTGATCATAAGGTGGGTGATGAATTTTATGTGACAAGTTTGAGAGATATCAATATGGTCTTAAGATTATTCATATAATTAATCAAACTATGGAGCTTAAGTTCATATTGTATGGGTATAAGATTGTCCTTAGAGGGATCTAAAGTGGATTTCCTTAGGTGGTGACGATGAAGAGGATAAGAAAATATTCCAGAGAGGCCAAGTAGCATGGGTAGAAAATCATTTTATTCTTTCCATAAAGTCTCCATAAGACAATAAATATATACATCATGTTGGTACTTGGAAAATTCAGGATATGTATTATGTAGTTTTTGGTAACATGGCCCCCTAACTACCACCGAATAGAGGGTTTCAACGAGCCATAAAATAAGAAGGGGATAAACATATTATCACCACACCATACTACCATATAAGAGGATTAAAGAAGAAATAAGGAAGGATACCAAGGAAGTTCTTATCATTAGATTCATAAAACCTATCTTCAACCCCTTTGTGTCTTTAGTGGTTATTGTGAAGAAGAAGGATGAGACTATGAGGACATGTACTGATGATAGAGCATTGAATGAGAAGATCATCAAGAATAGTATCTTATTAAGGATAGATGAAATCATGGATGAATTGAATGGATTTGTGTGCTTCTTCATTATTGTTATAATATCATAACATCATCAAACCCACATAACATACAAAGATGATGAGAAGGTAACCTTTTGGTGTCATTATGGACATTTTGATTTTTTGTTCATGCTTTTTTAAGATCACTAATTCCTTGCATACATTCCAATCATGCATGAATCAAGTATTCAATAAGGATCTTAGAAAAAAAATTGATTTCTTTGATGACATATTGATCTGCAATAATTCTTGGAAGGAACACTTGGAACACCAAGACATAGTTATGGGCATTTTGGAGAAGTAATCCTTTTATGTTGAGCTATTCAAATGTGATTTTGGACTATATGAGATTTTATACCTAGGCTATTTCGCAAGTTCCAAGGGTGTTAGAGTAAGGGATCCTTGATTGGTCTCCACCTTACAATCTAACTAAATTGAAAAGGTATTTTGGGTGATGAAGGTTGTTTCTTAATTAGCTTCACCTTTGATTGATTTGAAAAAGGAGGTCCAATTGTTTGATAGTTTGAAGATTCTCGAAATAATTTGACAAGTTGAAGGAGGTAAAGAGTTCATGTGCCTTGTACTCGTCATTTTTTAAATTTTTAATTACCCTTTGTTGATGAATGGGATGCTTCTAGAGAATGCATTCTCTAGTTATCCTATATCAAAGAGGGCATACAATAGATTTTTGAGTGAAAAAAGTGATCAATTTAGAGAAAAGTTATCTCAATTATGATAAAGAGATGTTGACTATCATGCATGCAACATATAAGTTTACATAGTATTTAATTTGTGGAAAAATTATTATGAAGACTAATCACAGTAGTTTCAAGTTCTTCTTGGATAAAAATTGTAACACCCCACGAGGGAACCCAAGAGGAATTAACCTAAACATGATACTATGTTTGCAGAATATTTTTTTTTAAAGTTTACAAACAAGAACATACACCAAAGCGGAAGCAATTACCATTTACTCATAAGAACACATACAAGCATAGATTACAAACTCAAGGGTTCCATGACATCGAATTAAATAAGACCAAAACTCAATGAGATATCCATAACAAATGAATCTCATCATAAAAAAATATATTACATAATAACATCAAAGAACTATTTACAAATTATAATTAATACCCTCACGTATACCTCAAACCTACATCCTCTGCACATGTCATAGGGTATGTGGTAATCACTTAAAATAATAAGATTACAGTTATCCAAAATCAAGTATCACATGTGATATGATAAATAAATGTACAACATAGAAATGATAAGATCAAAACCTCCATCAGAGTAAGATACAAACAACAGAACCAAGGTACATCTAGCACTGGCACATGAACATGGAATCTCAAATGGTAAAGAATCACTACCACCCGTCCATGTGAAACTATAATAGTCCACTCCACCATATTGAGGAGATAACAAGCAAACCCCACTTGGATATCAAACCAAAATAAAGGATCATCTAAGCAAGGGAATCCTGAAAGCTTGCTAACTCAAAGTGTACAAATCAAGCTATGAGGTATGACTCACTAAACCAGAGGCAACCGACACACGTAGGAAACCTAGACTGTGTATAGGAAGGTGTCATCATATATGTCTAACCCTTAAGTTTTGTCATGGCAATCCCTCAAGACCCCGACACTTAAGTGACCATATACGGTATCAATGACTTCTTGTACAGACGAAGTCATTAACTATGCCAGACCCACACCTCCCAAGGCGAAAAGCATCTTCTCACACTCCATCTTAGCCTATACAAGCGCTCAAGCACGTGGGAGGTCCTTATCTTATTAATTCATTTTAAGTCTCTCAATGTGTTTAATGTTATCACTGGATTAAGAAACTTGTAATAACCGATCTTGGAAGCCACTTGTGGGCCCTGACACATCATTGCAAGCCACCCCTACTACACATCTAGATAACCTACCCTAGGTTCACTGATCACACATACTGATCCATAAGTGGTACAAAACATAAACTCCCAAATTCCAGTTCCTCTCAACATCAGGAACGATCACATATAAGCACAACTCAGAGTACACATAACACAACAACTGAACCAGGTTAAGGGTTGGGTTTCAAAGGATCCAATCGGGATTATAATCAGGATGCAACACATAAAATACATCCCCAAAGCCTATGGAATTTTCTAAGGCAACACTAAAACTCGAACCCAAAGCATAGTGAAAATGAGTTCATAAACACGCAGATAACACTCACGCCAAACAGATAGTTCCTAATAATATCCTGATGTGATTGTAACTATCAGGAATAGTTCAAGAATTAATTCAATAATGAATGCTAGAATCTATTCTCTAGAGTATGTCCATAATTAGAATTCAATAATGAGAACTATCCAATGGACATACATTTCCAATTAAATATTACACAATTAACACCTTACAAAACTATCATATTCTAGAATTAATCAAAAGGAAATCCTATTAAAAATTAATTCCAAAAGAAGCCACGATAATTAACACATTTAATACTACTATTAATTATTAACTATTAACATAAATAAATTAATTATTAAGTGTTTAATAATTAGTATTAATAAAGTATTCTAATAATAAAAATTTAGATCGAATTAAATAAATAAATCCACAATTTACAAATATTAAAACAATCTACAAAATAAAATTAATCTTTTAAATCTAATGCAAAAATAAATTACCCTAAATGACAAAATTTAATTACTTAAATTAACTATAAATTAAAATTTAAACTAACTAACAAAATTTACTAAATTAAAAATAATCTAAATTTTAAAAATAAAAATGAAAAAAGTAAACACATTTGGGGGGTCCCGAGGACCCCACCCCCTTCCTAAAGGCGGTCGTGGGCCTGCCTTGGCAGCCGCGTGGGGGGTCCGCACCGCCCTCCACATAAATTTTTTTAAAAAAACTTTTTTGACTTTCGTTTTCTTTTGTTATTTTTTTTTGTTGTTGTTTTATTTTGATTTTATTTCTAAAACATACATATTAATAATATATAAATATTATCAAAATTTGATTGGTTTAATTTTTTAAAATTCTGTATTTTTCTTTCCTCAAAAAACAGCAAGCATCCCAAAATTTGTAATTTAATTTCTAAAGAGATTATAAGGAAAGAGAAGAAAATTTTTAATAAGCAACTTATATCAACGTATGTATATTTTTCTCGTCTTCTTGAAGGGTCAGGTGAAGAGGTAATTTTCTTCCAGAACGTAATTTTTTTCAAATGAACCATGCTCTAATTAATGGGTAAAAGCACAATAATCGGTCACCCCTAAGGATAACTCTGGGTGCTCATTCGGGTTATACTCAGCCGAGTCTCACACGACCGAGTTTATGTGGGTGCCACGCCGCTGAGTGGCGCCTACGTGGCCTAGGAGTCTCAGCCGAGAGCTACTCGGCCGAGTATGCGTAGCATTTTAAAAACCCAAAAATAACCCGCTAGCCCCTCATTTGCACATTGAGGGGCTAAGATTGAGGGTGTGGAGCAGAGGAAGATAACTCAACCGAGTTCCAGGTAGGGCCCTTTTTTTTGTTTTATATTTTTGTTTTTAAACTGTTTTACTATATTTAAACATATATGTAGAATGAATTTTTTTTTATCTAGCATTGTAATGTCATGGTTTTTTTCTTCATTTTCTAGAAATAAACTTTTTTAGGTCATATAATTGATGTTATTTAAAAACATTTAAACGCAAACTCAAACTTACACATAATTTACCCAAAATTTTGAAACATAAACGCAAACCCAAATCTAAAATTATGAAACATTTATACGTAAACTTAAAAGCCTAAAATCATATAATTTAACCAAAACGTAAACTAGAAGCATAGCTTTTGTTTCGTGAATCTAATTAGTCTTTAGTCATCCGAAGCAATCATTGCAGGGAATTAATTTAGGATACATGACTACATTTATTACTTGAGAATGTGCCACAAAATTTTTTTGTCACAACTTGATCATTCTAGACATTTTCATTACGTACACAACTTTCAAAATTAGTACATAACAAAACCCTAGAAGTCTTACGTACTAGGTTACATAAATCAATTTGTATCTATTAAAATCTTAAAATCACTTAAAAGTTATATACATGTGGAATCTTGTTTTGATGTATTTATGCTTAAGGGGATGTCATGAATATTTTTGTTCAGATGGACATACATATATTATGTAGATATTTATGTTAATATGTACATGTGCAATTTTCATTGTTTAAAATTTCTGAAC
>MU225529.1:532611-544936 GCA_018584345.1 Thuja plicata
TATATATATATATACCTTTCAAATTGAAAGGGTGGGTTGCCCATGCGATTGCTCGCGGGTGGCCGACCACTTAGGTAGACACGGTTGAATCATCCTCGATCGAGTATTACTCAATCGAGTTATACTTGACTGAGTTATACTCGGGCGAGTCGTCCTAGGTGGCATACCATGTTGGCAACCAAACCTCCAAAAATACACCAAATCAACAAGTTGGCACTTCTACTAGTTTTTTCTCTACTGAAACTAAACAATGTCAAAAAACTAAAAGTACCCTTTTCTAGATCTCGGAACTACAATTCTTGACATATAATTTTTATATTGTTTCGACTACATAACATTGAACAAATTTGTTAAAAATTGCATGTAGGTTATTAAAGCTTTCAGAAATTGTTGATTCGGATAATATAAAAAAATACTAAATCAATTCAGAAAATTTTTAAAATCATAGATAACACTAGAGAAGAGAGTCATCTTCAATAATATGTAATTTATTTGGTTTTTGGTATAGTTTTGATAGGGAGAAAATGGCGGGAGACAAAAATGGTTGTTTTCAAGTAAGTTCATCTTTGAATACTTATAACGGGCAAAGTATACATCGAAAACACTTCTTTCTTTTTTTTTGCACTAGCTATACATGTCATCTAAAACATATTCTGAAATTGGAGGAAAAACTAATGTTTTACTTATAATGATTTGGCGGGAAGTAAACTCCCTGGTTTACAGTATTTTTCACGAAATGAAAAATGGACCTTAAATTTTCAAAAAACATATTAATTTTAGTTCAATTTTTTTAAAACAAATTATAGGCATATAATTCAGCCTATTTCACACATTTCATCAGTTTACATCATCTTCAAATTCTCAATAGAAATGTGAATTTTATGTCCTTGAAGTTTTATAGTTTTGGTGTTGTTGTCATTTTCCTTTGTAAAAGGGTGACGGATTATTGTGCTTTTACCCTAATACAAAAAATTAAAAGATCATAAGTTTCCAATACTTCCAGCACTTGATCTGATATTGTTTGATTTCAGGTGTTTTCTAGGGTTTAGTTTTCTAACAATGAGACCTAGTTCATTTTCTTTCTAAAAAGATTCAAAGCGATAATCAAAACCCTAATGCACAAATAGAAATCATGAACTAAACTAATCTTTATGCATTCTTTTCTTGATTAATTCAAACATGAAGACATAGAAGTTTTGAGGAAAAAATAAAGAAAGTGGGTATTCAAACCCTACCTCAACCACTGAAACTATTGGTCGAAGAATTTGAAGCCGAGAGTCTCAATCTGTTTCCAATTTGATCTCTAAAGCTGAATTCGAAAACAAGGCCTCCTGCAATGAGCTCTTTCCCAAAACAATCCAAAGTCTCAAGCAAACACTTTCTCAACCCAAATGACAATAAAATTTCCAGTCTCCAACCTTGTATCCAAAACCTATCTACCCCTCAAATGACAGAAAAATGGCTTCATAAAGCCTCAAACCCTAATTTACAATAAAATAGAGAAAGCACCAAACTTCCTTTTCAATTTTTGAGAGAAAAAGCATTCCTTAAAAAAAAAAATCCTTTTTAATTAAAATTTATTCTAAATTGATTTTTTAAAAAAGGAAGAAAAAACAACTTTCTACAAAAGCATGATTATTCCTTTATTTAAATATATTAAATATATTCACAAAATCAAAAGCTTTAATCCATTTCAAATTGAATTAAAAAATCAATTTACATTGAGTAATTCAAAGTTGAAAATAAATACTTAATTTAAAATTAATATTCTAAAATTGCATTTTAACTTATTTAAATAATTAAACATAGATATTTAATTAATCATATTAATTAAATACCCTACATTTAATATTTGGATAATTTCAACACACATTAACATGAATATAATTAATTGATAATTAATTAAATTTTAACAAGCAAATAGTGGCACTCAAACAGAAGACACTGAAAAACAACACAAACATAACCGCTAGGAGGTAACCCTGAATTCACATCCCTTGGACGAATTTGGGTAGGGTAGTCAGACTGATTCTTGTCCAATCCTAGGACAAATTAGGTTTAGGTTAGGGTTTTGGGTCTGATGGCTAACTCTCCTCTTTACCATTTGAGATGTATTATGGGCATGCTCACTCCTGCCAATTCAGGGAAGACAATGCCATGTACCTGCAAACCTGTCACAACAAGGATACGCATGTACATCCAAAATATATCATAGAAAACAATGACATGGATCGGTTAAACGTGTGGATCTTGCAAATGCAAGTAACTACGTCTTGATCCTCTGCCACACCAACCACGTCATAGATAAATAAAAATGTAACCTAACCATACACATGCAAGTATGGGGTAAGTACTCATAAACATCTAATATAATGCATAAGCAATAATCATCATGAAACCTAGTCTATTTCTAACACATGATTAAGAATCATAAATCCATACATAATCAGCTAACTGAGAGAGTATATCAACATAGCCCAAAAGGATCCAGCATAACCCACTGAAACAAGAGCCTAAAAGAGTATGACACTAAAAAATGAAAGTAACCTAGGGGTGGGTATTATAAAAATCTCAATAGTTACCAACAAATTGGGTAAGGAAGCTACAAACTTGTTATTTCTAAATAGAGTGCATGAAGCGCAAGAGGAATGTGGTAGGTGCTACACTTTCTAGGAGATCTACCCTATGCTTGTTATCTAATTTTTTTATTATTATAAGGTTTCCATTATTATTGAGTATGCTAAGGATAAAATTAGGGTTGATATCGTTCATGAGGTTGTGAAAGATGACATGTATGTTGTGAGGGAAGGGCTAATCCTCTACACAAATAGAATATTCTTGGTGCCTGAGTGTAAGATGAAGGATGTGATTTTGAGAGCCTTTCATGATCCTCCACGAATAAGACATCAAAGGTACTATAAGATATATAAGTAGATTTATCAAAGGTTTTCATGGAAAGGATTTGACAAGGATGTTCACAAGTATATTACAGATGATTTGCTAATGAAACAAAGGAGAGAAACTCCTTCCAATAAGTTTTCTTCAACCACTACCAATTCCTAAATAGAAATGGGGAGATTATCCATGAGCTTCAACCTAGGTTTACCCAAGGTACAAGGTAGAGACTTTATTTATGGTGTGTTTGATAGATTGACAAAGTATGCATGTTTTATTGCTATTGCTTCATATTTCACAACATCTCAAGTGGCGAGCATATTTTCAAGGAGATATTCAAATTACATGTCTTGACTAAGAGTATTTCTCATGAAAAGGATAATATATTTCTTAATTCCTTCTGAAAATATTTATTTCACTTGATAAGAATAGAGTTCATGTCGAGTACCCTCTTTATGTGTGTGTACACACACACACACACACACACACACACACACACACACACACACTTCCTATATCTTTATCTTTCTATATCTACATATACCCCTTTCTTATTGTCTCCCTATTTATAACTCCACTTCTCACTCCCTCTTTATATATCTCCCTATGTGTGTGTGTGTGTGTGTGTGTGTGTGTGTGTGTGTTTATTTATTTATCTATCTTCCTTTTTTTTAATCTCCATCCCCATATATCTCCCTCTCACTCATATACAAAAATGTGCACTCACTACTTCACCTTCCCTATCTCTATCTCTTAGATATCTTTTCCCGTGTATAATGGGAAAAAGGAAGCAAAGAGGAGATATAATTTCCAAATGAATAATCAGAAGGAAGACGAACCAATAGGCTCAAGTAGGACCTAAGCACTAAATGGATCAATGATTCTTCACTGATAATTATATTGGAATGATTGGATTTGATATGATAATATAAAATAGAAGGGTAGATAAGAAAATATAACCAATTTCAGAAAATACAAATTGACATAATCCAATAGGAAACTTGTAATGACTTAAAATAGGATACAAAGAGCTGCATTAACTTGTGATATAAATTTGAGAGGATTTTACATGGTACAAAACAAAGAAGGCATTCTATACCCAGCTATAGTTTGCAGATCTTCACTATATAGCTTGTGATTTTGCCTAAAATTTTAACAATAGATCTGACAAGTCTCGAACTTTTTAGAATAGTTTTGACAACTGTCGCCTATTCTTGCACACAAAAAAATTTGGAAAGGGGTTTGCCTTGGTCAAACCCATACTTAGGAACAAACTTGAAAATGTAATGAAATTGCATAAAAGGAAAGTAAAGGTAAATGCTAGATCTACCTTGTAAATGAATATACCTTCATAAATGGATGTAAAAATCACTCATATTTATGAAGATGCTTATTTTTTTCTTGAATTGTAGTTGGATGTTAATGTTTAATTAAAACTTTCTTTCACAAATGCATGGATATATGAATGTCGCTCCTAGATCTTCAATGTTGCTATGCTTAATAACTCCTGCCTTGAAGAATGGACAGATGAAATGCATGTAGATGGAAAAAAGGATCTTCTTGCTTCGTTGAGAAATCCTCTACTTGGCCATCATGGGAGAGAATCTTTCTACAATGGAGAAGATTGCCTTGAAAATGCCTTGGATGCTTGAGGAAAATGTTAGATCTTGGATGCTTGGCTTCAAATCTCGAATTCAATTGATTGAAAAATGTTTGAGTGTATATGCCATATGCAAAATGACAAGAGATAGGGTGTTTATATACCTCTCAGAAATTTTGGGATTCAAAATTAAGCCAGGCTGACCACAAAATCTAATTTTCTACCAAAACACTGCAGCAAGGCCCCCATTCAAAATTGGGCCCCTTTATGGGGTATACAACATCTCAAATGTTGTGTAACCAGGTACAAAATGTCCTATACTTTGTGTTCCCAAGCACACAACATCTTGGACACTGTGTACTTAGGAGATCGAACCAGAATTTGAAAGGGGTGTCAGGAAGATGGGGTATATGTTGAATTAAGTAGAGATAGGTCGTTGGATCAAGCATAACAAACATAAAATATCAAAATCACTAAAATGTGGCCTAATAGAGCATCAAATTATTGGTGATAAATTTTTAGGATGGTACATTTATCCCCCACAGTCAACCTCATGCTCACAGTAAAGTAGATCAATGCATTGGAAAAAAATTTATCAAGGTTAAGGAGACAAGGAAATACCAAGCTCCCAAGTGGCTTAGGTCCTCATCAAATACAAAACCAAGATAAAAGAGGCAACACTCAGAGAGAGAAAGAGAGAGAGATGACCAACCAGCTTAGTAAGGTATTGTCTTACTATGGATCATGCAAAGAGAAAACACTGCTAGAAAAGATGGCATTTATTGTCTAATAAGTTGTGTTATTCTAGTCAACTGATCAAAACAAAGGGGATCATTCCTTAAGGAAAGATTATTTCCATTAAGGGGTCCATAAAAGATACTAGTCAAAGGAACAAGTGAAACTACTCAGTCAAAGGACCATATGCAATAAGGATCAGTCTTAGGATTTATTGAATAATGCACATGACATGATAATGCAAAGATGAATATAAGGAAATCATTGTCTACTTAGTCATCTACATAAGAGATTACATTGAATCATTGTGTGTGTGCAAAATGTGAAATAAGGAGTAGAGTGTATGCCCCCATGTTAAGCGATTGTAAATGCCTTAACGAGAGCAATGAATTTAATGGAGCGTGCATGCACCCACAAGAGATGTTACCATTATGAAATGCCCCCAAGCAAGGACAAACCAAGGGAAATGAAACACGCGACAAAAGGAAAGCACGAAAGGGATCTACTAATTTTGGGGCTAGTATGATCATATGATAACACACGTATATCAATAATTATATCAAAATGAACTGTCATCATCCCCCAAAGGTAGAAAAACTAAAAGAACATTGGAAGAAGTTAACATAAGAGATACAAAGAAGAATATTTTTGGGCCAACATCACAAAGACCAAAAATAATGGTATCTACCACTTTGTGTCATCCTCAATTAGACAACACAAAGGCACATTTACAAATAATAGCACATGCATGACACATGTATATGACATAACATGTATACAACATATATATGAAATGAGATACAAATAGAGGAATGTCACAATAGGTCGACTCCTTTATCACCTTACACCAATAGAGCAACACAGGTCATCTAAATAAATATAAACAAAACACATAAGAAGCAACACATTATGGGGGAAGCACATTACAACGGGAAAACATAGAAGAGCCCACCATACAAGAGGAGCTAATCAAGCATATCATCTCCCCCCATCTCGGTCTACATTATTTAGGGAAGGTGGGCAACACACAAGAGGATCATCTTTGAGCATAATATATAGAATAATAGTCAGCTCCAAACAAGTACCATGCTTTAAGGATGAGTCACTTTGTTTGTCACTAGGATGAAGAGATAATTGTTTTGCAAATCTAGCTGGTAAATCATGATTAATATCATTAAGCTCATACATATCATCAAAATCATCAGCACTTTCTTTAGATACATTGAAATCATCATTATCAAGAGTATCTTCTTCATCCAAATTAATCTAAATAGGATCTCTAATCCTAATAGAATCACCATGTTTGTTCAGTTTCATCTTCTTTAGATTAACTTCCTCCCTTGGGCTATGCATAGGTTGGTCAAAGGGAATCAAGGAATCAATAGGGGCTTGTTTGTTTCATGGAATTAGACTAGAATTGGCATTATCTAATTCTGGATAATGCTAATTCCATGTTTGTGTCCACCTTACAAAATTGGAATTGGAATTTTCAAATTCCAATTTTGCCCCAAAATGGGAATATGCATCTTCCACACAAATAGGTGGAATTGGAATTGGCTATTCCAATTCCAATTTTTATAAAACCAAATTTAAGCTTTACACATGTGTGTGTGTGTGTGTGTGTGTGTGTGTGTGTGTGTGTGTGTGTGTGTGTGTGTGTGTGTGTGTGTGTGTGTGTGTGTGTGTGTGTGTGTGTGTGTGTACATGTAAGTGTATATATATACACACATACATGTGTGTATATGTGTATATATACATGTTAGTGAACATGTTTGTCTTCCAACAAAAACCTTTTAAAATGACTCTTGAATGCCCAAACCAAGAAGACATAATCTGAAACTAAAAGTTGGGTCACTTACAATTGAAATGCTTAAGTACCCTCTGAATTTTGTTATGAAGGTACAGCTCCCTTCATCTGATATGGAATGAATTTTATATCATTGATATGCTTTTCATTAGAAAGCATCAAAGGCATCAACATCTACCCATAACCATGATGTAGATGTGAAGGGATTTAAATACATAAACAAAATGAATATGGAAAATAGATACAAAACCTACTTCCCTCACATTCACATTTGGAAACTAATCAAACCAAGAAGCATATATTCTTCCCAAAGATTATTAAATCTCAAATCAAAGTTCCAGAATTTAATATATGCACTGTTGGATAAATAAGCATAATGTTGAAAATAATTCCTATGGGACAAAGCTCAATGAAATCTAAAGAAAATGATAATGAACTTGAAGTATCACAAACACTCCCTTCATTTTTTCAACATCCACAACAAACTGTTCATTACATATGTCTGGAAAGAAAAATATGCTTTCTCCTCTACTTAATAAATCAGAAAATTGTCCCTCTTTCTATAGCACAAAGACTACTCAAAAAAAGAACCTTTTGATTACAATATTCAAACTCTAGAAACCTGCTTCCCAGAGCCCAAAGACTCTCCTCCTCCAATATTTTTTTACCATCTTTAAAATAGCTTTCATGGGGACATCATTCAGTTTTTATAACTGAATCTTGAAATGAAATAATAATAGTAATCCACATAATCTTTGGTCTTCTCCTTTTATCATTTTATTGAGCTTAATGTTTTATCTACATTATAGCTATAAGGTTGATAATGCAAACATATATCATATCAAAATGCAGGTGCAAGTATCCTCTGACAGGTGGCATTTGAATGTTTTAATCCAATATGAAAATATTCTTAATCTTGGGTGGATTGAAAACAATTTTGTCAGTAAAATTCAGACACCTTTCGTGGGGCACAACTTTTAACTCCACTATTGGATCTTGCCAATGTTTGGATATGTTGTCTCAAATCTAGTTTTATTCCTTCTCACCGGAGCGATTTGAAAAATAAGAATCGAGCCAAAAGTTATGCATTGTTGTGTACAGGTCTATAAACTGTCATGAAAGTTTTTATTGTTGCTATCCAAACTCCTTTCTTGGATTATAATAGGACAACCACACACCCATTGAAAGACACTCTTCACATAGTGATGCAAAGAATTTTTGAATGGATATTTGAAAAGTTTAATGGCCAATTGAAATGCAACCAAATAAACCAATTTTTGATGAACAAACCTCATTTCCATTTTTCAACAAAATCACAATGAATTTCATTATCTTCAAATAATGTATTCATAAATTTCCTTTTGACTGCAGTGATCCCCAAGAGTAAGGCAACTACGAAGACATTTCCAACTAGTTGCTACTTTTTGTACAACAATTTTGTGCTTCCTTATGTGAATCATTCACTATATTCTCAATTACGACATCCACGGGGTAGATATTGACATGTGAAACATCTAGATTCAATCCAAAGAGAGAACTCCAAAATTTATCAAGTGTTCTCCAATAGTTTCCATTAACAATTAATCATTCAGCATTAAAACCATATTGAAATAGTGAACCATTCTAAACATTAAACTTGTAGTTTGCTCTTTTGAATTTTTCCATCGAACCTGTGGAACCTTGTGAACTGCACCTTTGAACTCGACCTTTGAACCTGTTCAAACCTATTTGAACCTATGAATTGCCTGAACCAATTTGAACCATTTTGAACTCTGTTCAAATTGGTTCAACAAAGTGAACTTGTGCTTCGAACCTGAATTCTGAATCTTCGAACCTCTGCACTAAACCTGGTTGAATTTGAACTTACCAATACTCAAAATGAAAATCAGGGATAGAAGATTGATTTTAAAATTTTAAATGGGGTGTTCATGTGAGGGTTAACATTGGCTCTACAGGGGGACTATTTTTTATACAAAAACATAGAACTCCAGTATTCTCTGGTTGAAAAGACAAGTGCCTAGCACCATTGGGAAATAGAGTCACAAAAAGATAGAGAAAAGGGAGTTGCTTGCAAAGAGGATGAAGGTGAGAAGGAAAAATGACAAACCAAAACAAAAAGCAAGAGAAAACCACACCACCAAATGACCTAAACTAGCAACAAGATGAAACAAGGCAGACTAAACTACGCACAATAAAAACTTGCAAAGCAAGAACACATTTACAAACATATACATAGGCAAGAAGATCCTACCACATCACCAGAAATAGAAACACTTACACAAAACCATCCACCGGCTGAGAAAAGTATGAGCCCCTCCTGGATAATGACCTTTGCTCAGTTGAATTAACCCATAGTAGCCACCACTTGACGATCTCTTCAATGTTGAAAGATGGACTAATGGTATACAAGGATTTTGTGAGAAAACACTCATACCCAAAGAGCCAAATCTCATCATAAATCTCTGATTTTTCTGATGCCTCCTGCACAGTATTTCTCAAATAATTTTCTATTCCTTGCTGAAAAAAACAATTCTAAAAAATTTCTAGAGGAAAGAATGCACAATTTTCATAATCACTATTGTTAAGACCATCATCCCTAACATAATTTTTAGCATTTGGATAAATCTCAGATTAGAGTGACATTTCATCCAGCATAGGATCAATTCTGGCAGAAATATTTTCTTTATCTCTATCACACATAAAATCCTTATCAAACATATAATGCATGCCAACCGTTCTTTTATCCAACACACCATTGTATTCTTCAGCCCCATTTTTATAAATTAAGTCAGCAACATCAAAACCATGAAAATGGAATGGAGATTTTTTAATCAGCATGATATTTTCTGTATGAGTTAAATCAATACCTTGGTTATTTGCAGAAAATTCCCCTTGTTCAATAGATGATAGGAATTGGCATATGATTTCTTTCTGGAAAAGAATAGTGCTATCCAAACCAACCAACAATTTGTAAGGCTACAATACTTCAGCTGGGCTATCATCTTGCTGTAGATTTACTTCAAGATTTCCTTTTTTAAACAAATTTTTAGAATGAGAAAGATCTTTTTCAAAACATGGTGTCACTTTATCATCAACACAAGCTCCATTAGGGAAGCGTAATATTGCTTCACTTTCAAAATGAAAAGATTCTACAATGGGTTGATTGTAAATTTTCAGACATAAAGGGTCATGTTTATTCATCTTTTCAAAAATACTAAAAGTCTCATTCTTTGGTTGCACACAAATCTGAAAATCTTCATTTTTAAAACCTTTGGAAACAAGACAACTTTTCATATGACTAAAATCAAAAGTTTCTACCTCGGGTGTTAAGAAATATTCCAACAAAACTTTGTTATTTAAGTTCTTGAGTTCTTTGGTGTCATCTTGGTCATTCTTTCTTGCTGGTGTTTGATCTTCTTGAGTCTAAATGGTTACCACTTGTGTTTCTTGCTCACTCAAGATTGGGTAGTTACATGAGATGAAATAAGAAGAAATAACTGGAGCTTCCTCGTCATCAATTATTAGTTCTTCTTTTAGCCTGGATAATTTTCTTTCATATTCTTGCAAATATTTTAACTTATGATACCTTGCACAGAGACTTCTCCACAAAAGAGTACTTGCATGATCATCTTCCATGTTGATTTTATTTCTGACAGCCCAAGAGATGCTTTCTTTGAAACTATCCAAGAACTCATGCAACACTTTTTCATCCATCTGATAGATTTCCATGATTGAGGGATGCAGTCTTTTTTTAATTACAACTTTTCTATTTGGCATGGTCATTCTATAGAGTCGCCAATCATGCATATATGAGATAATTTGAAAACTGGAGAAAAAAAGAAATCAAACACTGCTCTTCATTTCTGTGTCCCCAGTAGAGTCGCCAAAAATATGTTAGGGAACATGTTTGTCTTCCAACAAAAACCTTTTAAAATGACTCTTGAATGCCCAAACCAAGTAGACACAATCTACAACAAACAGTTGGGTCACTTATAATTGAAATGTGTAAGTACCCAATGAATTTTGTTATGAAGGTACAACTCCCTCCATCTGATATGGAATGAATTTTATATCACTGATATGATTTTCACCAGAAAGCATCAAAGGCATCAAAATCTACCCATAAGCATGATGTAGATGTGAAGGGATTTAAATGCATAAATAAAATGAATATGGAAAATAGATGCAAAGCCTACTTCCCTCACATTCACATTTGGAAACTAATCAAACCAAGAAGCATATATTTTTCCCGGAGATTGTTAAATCTCAAATCAAAGTTCCAAAATTTAATATATGCATAGTTGGATAAATAGTCATGATGCTGAAAATAATTCCTATGGGACAAAGCTCAATGAAATCTAAAGAAAATGATAATGAACTTGAAGTATCACAAACACTCCCTTCATTATTTCAACATCCACAATAAATTGTTCGTTACATATGTCTGGAAAGAAAAATATGATTTCTCCTCTACTTAATAAATCATAAAATTGGCCCTCTTTCTGTAGCACAAAGACTACTCAGAAAAAGAACCTTTTGATTACAATATTCAAACTCTAGAAACCTGCTTCCTAGAGCCCAAAGACTCTCCTCCTCCAATCTTTTTTTACCATCTTTAAAATAGCTTTCATGGGGACATCATTCAGTTTTTATAACTGAACCTTGAAATGAAATAATAATAGTAATCCACGTAATCTTTGGTCTTCTCATTTTATCATTTTATTGAGCTTAATGTTTTATCTACATTATAGCTATACGGCTAATAATGTAGGCATATATCTGTATGGTGGGAAAATGGAGATCTTTAGATATGGTTTGGAACAATGGAGATTTGCACATACAAGATACCATACGCCTCTATTAACCACTTACATTTAATTGTTATGATAAGGAGTGTAAATATGGAAATATTTGCAAAGAATAATGAAATAACATACATACCTCGTAACATAGCAGATATGGAAATACCTATTTTTTGATGTCTATGTTAAGTTTTGGGAAATTCTACAATAGAGTCTGGAATAGAAACACAGAGACGGAGAAAACCCAGAAATCTTTTTCTTTTCTAAATCAGGTCGACCTTGACCCAAATACGGGGGCACAATTGCACCCCTTTATGTTGACATTGACCTACACTGCTCTGACGGAAATTATGTTCGTGGATCCTGAAATTTGGTCGAAAAGGGTATCCAAATCTTCTCTGTAATTCATTGTATCATACAAGTACCTACAATAAAAATGGTTTTTTTTTTTTTTTTTGTGGGGGGGGAGGGGTTTTCCTTGGTCAA